>JAOVVB010204925.1:0-10817 GCA_028570985.1 Heterobranchus longifilis
TTATCTTAAAGACAAAACGTGTAAGTATCATAAACTTGTGTTCGCCACAGAGCTTATTTTCTGCAATGATCCAAAATCCAATGTAAATATCCCACAGGCTTTTTGATGAGGGAACCAGGGTGATGCTAACTTCCGGGTCGGCCTACAAAAAGACGTCATCCCTTCTGCTCCCTGTAGCCTGTTTACTCTGGTTACACCTTGATCATGTAAACTGCATATTGTCTCCCCTTCATTCTGCTGTCACACACACACACACACATCCACAGCCTGCCCTGCTCGCCCTGCTCCCTCCACATGCCTCCAAACACCTGGTGCAGGTCTGCACTCCACCTTCCCTTCTGGACGAACACACATTGGTCTCAGTTAATAAAAATATACAGTACAGTAGGTGGGTGCAGACTCCTCCTCACTGCCTTACCACCCAAATCAAATCAGCTGCCAATATCTATTATAAGTCACATCAATATTGTGTATCTATATTATTAATGTCTCATTCTGAGGAGCTGCACGAGGATGATGATGATGATGCAGCAGCACTTCATAATGTTAAAAGAAATGTATCAACGGTTGCCTCAGTTTCTGTTATTTCGACAATGTCGAAAACTATAATGACATGATATGCCTACATGTACAAGGCACACAGCTATTCTGCATCTACTGAACAAAGACGAAAATAAATCGACTGTCAGGGACTGAAATCAAATACCCAAACATTTAAATGTATCTGGAGCTCAGATCTAAAGTTACTTGTCAAACAATCGTAGCGAGCATTAGGTGTCTTTATTTTTGTCACCGTTAGAGCAGGGATGGTTTACAAATGAGTCCTTATGAAGAGCTGGTAAAATAAACAAAGTGACAATATGTATATTGTCACATTGTTTATGATGATTGCATTTGCAATTGTATTTATAGTAACAATTTAGATGTGATGATGGAGACTTCAAGAGTTGGGAAGTTCTTCTAGACTAAATGTTATCAAACCAAACAGATCAAATCCTGATAGTCATGAGTCATTTTGCAGAAAAAAATGACACAGAAAAAATGTGTCCACGGATTTATAGACGTCTCCTTCGCCATGTAAGTCGATGGGAAAATGTATTTTTGGGCCACAGGGCGTCACGTGACGGCCGCCATAGTTGTAATACCACCGTCTGGCCACTATGTCAAATTGGCTTCAATGGGGGGGGGGCGTAGTAGAGCAATGACTTATGCAGGGGTGGCATGAAATATGTGCATGCGCATGCAAACATCAAAATAACCATTTCTGTCTCCACTATTCATATCTTTTTAAATCCCTTAGAGCCCCATAGATGCATTTTTCCTGCATTTCCTGCATTCTGGTGAATGTTTATGCACCAATTAATGGTGGAAATTTATGTTAAGGAAAACACAAAATTTGGGCGGAGTTTAAGGGACCCCTTTGAAATGACAGCTTTTCCCTCACCAAAATTATGCGTTATTCACCCCCATTTCTGACAAGCAAGCATGACAAGGTTTTATATCAATGGAGTCCTTAAATCTTGTAATTTTGTAGCTACCTGGAAGTTATAACATCAATGTAAAACATGGAAATTAAAAATGTAGTATTAAAAATATCCAACGGTACCTTGGCTTGTTCTGTCAACATAAAACTTGAGTGCATTTCTGCACATTTCTGCATGTAGATTGTTGTGATTGCATGCATTTGACTTGTTAACCTGTTCCTGACACCTGTCAGCGCTGCGCCACAGAGGGCAGCTCAGCTGTCAATCAGTCTCATGGGAGAGGTCAAAGGTCGACAGTTGACAGGGTGTCACCTGTCGTTGTTTCCAGTCGGAGCCCGTAGTTGTTCTGCAGCGTTATGATCCCATTTTTCGGCTCATTTGCTTCACTTTCCGTTTGTTAGATCATGTTATTTAATGCATTTCTTGTTTTTAATAATTTGATGGGATTTGCATTGCAAATTACTTCATCTCATGAAACCATTAAACACTGACATACCAGTTTCTACTCGCTCGTGACTTCAGGGTCAAATCTTATCCTCATAATAAACAATCCAGAAGTCGTGGCTGTAGCCTGTTTAAATGACCTCAGCTTCTCTCTCTCTCTCTCTCTCTCTCTCTCTCTCTCTCTCTCTCTCACTCACTCTCTCTCTCTCTCTCTCTCTCTCTCTCTCTCTCCCTCTCTCTCTCTCTCTCTCTCTCTCTCTCTCTCTCTCACTCTCTCTCTCTCTCTCCCTCCCTCTGCGGTTTTGGCAATTTACTGTTGGCTCACCAGCAGACTACAAGGACTGCACGCCACATGTAGAGACTTCCTCCAGTAAACTTTATCCCTCTGACTCCTCTCCTTCTTCTTCTTTACGAGGCAAAAAAAAAAACAATCAATCATTTTTATTGATCTCTTATTATTCTGAGCACTTCTTATTTTATTGCCTGGTCAGCGCAATAAACACCAGTCAGCTATACAGTGGTGAGCTAGAGGTCAATACAACGTCCTCAAGTTCTTTACATTTCTTTAGACAGGCGTGCAGTCGCTTATTTGTCTTTGTCTGTATGTGTGTGTTAGTGTGCAGTCTGTGTGCATGTGTGTGTGCGTGCGTGTCTCACATCATGCGTCACTAACCCATCATGTGGAACAGCCAGATCTGTGCTGACAGCCTCTGCTTTATACGAGCTGCAGCAGATGACAGAAAGAAAGTGAGAATGAATCTTGCCATCCCTCCATCTCTCCATCCCTCCATCTCTCCATCCATCCCTTCATCTGTGCTGCTGGAGCGAGACCAAGAGCGTTAAACCAACACACATGACTTGGCATGTGCTGGTTCATTCCCAGTGTGTGTGTGTGTGTGCGTGCGTGCGTGCATGCGTGTGTGTGTATACATGGTTATGTGACTGCTGCAAAAAACAACCATGTGCTCATTTCCTTCCAGGTGACTCCCACCTGTATCTCAACACCAGACCTGGTAAGTGTGTACATGTAGTGTTTTTTTATTATGTAATGCAGTCATTGCAGTAGTTACTCTTTTCCAGGGTACTTTGAAATGTAGTCAGTTACTGACTGTGTTAGGGAGCATGTAACTAAATTACTGTAACTAATTACAAAATAAATGTAACTGTAATCACTTACAGTTACTGGGGGAAAAAATATGTCATTAAATTACAGTTACTAATCAAAATATTAAGGATTACAAAGGAGTTACATCCAAATATATTATTTTGGGTAAACAGCTTATATGTAGAATATAACATGCATTCTGCATCTTTTCTCTGTGCAGTAATTTCTTCTTTTGGTAGATATCCAGACACCTACACTACAGCACTCTATACACTGCCTGCTTTATATTGACGTTTTGCAGATTTTTGAGCTTTATTCCCCATAAAACATTTGTTAGATAAGTAATTGAAAAGTAATCAAATTTAATAAGTTGCATTACATATATTACATTTTTTAACAGGGTAACTAGTAATCTGTCATCCTACATTTCAAAAGTAACCTTCACAACACTGGTTACTGAATACAAATTACTTGGCAATTTTCGTAATTAGTAATGTAATCCATTGGACTGCAAAAAAATGTCATTTAATCTGAATATTTATGGCTGATATTTGGATTACTTCAAAATCAAACATTGAAAATATTGCACCTTTTACTTAAAAAATCGATGCAAGATTCCACAAATATTGTTTTTTCATCTCCAAACATTTTCAATGCAAAACATTTTTTTTGCATATTCAGCATTTACAGGTGGTCAAATCAAATGAGCCGTACAAAAACAGTACTGGCACAAACTGCATCTGTACTGTGTGTATTCTACAGGCCACATCGAGGACTTACTTAAAATGTTCATCTTCCATTTTCACTGTAAATAAAAAGTTATCCATAAATCATAAAGAAACCCTGTATGTCAGACACACTTTTCATTGTTATGTTATGTTATTGTTATGTTATATTGTCATTGGTTATCATGAAAAAAAGTTTCATTATTTTAAAATGAGCCATAATTTAAAGACGTAATCAAAAATGTAATCAAGTAATCCTTGACAATGTAACTAATAATCTAATTGCACATTTCTTTTATGTAACCAGGGCTGATTATAGTTACTTACTTTTTATAATCTGATTACATAATCCTGATTACATGTAATCCATTATTACCCGTCCCTGCTGTTCTCTGATTGTTTCTCAGTACGGCTCCACGAAGTCTACACCACAGAAGAAGAGAGGCTCCGTACCGAGGTACCAACAAGAAGCCTGAATCACACACCATCAAACAAAAGAAAATGATATTTGATATGTAAAATGGATACACACACAGAAATATAATACACAGTAAACTAAGGAGCTTAAACGTAATCACCTAATGACTGTTTTGGCTGCATTAAAACAATGTGCTCTGACAATGTGCAGGAGTAAAAGTGTGGAACAAGTGATGGAGCACGTGATGGAGCGCCACTATGACTTTGACCTCACCTACATCACGGAGAGGATCATCTCTGTCTTCTTCCCGCCGGACCTGGAGGAGCAGCGCTACCGCAGAAACCTGCAGGAGGTGGCCTCCATGCTGAAATCCAAGCACCAAGACAAGTTCTTGGTGAGTCCTAAAACTGAAAACATCAGAATATAAACTTACAGCTCCCATATTACGCTCATTTTCATACTTTTTTTATTTTGGGCTTCTACTAGAACATGTTTACAGTTACATGCTTTAATGTACAAAAAATACATGATTACATACTGTCTGGCAAAAAATATGATCACAATCATTCTTTCATTCTTTTGATCAATACTGATATTTATCAGGATATATCATTTGATAATGCTGCCAGTTTGAAGAGTATCCTAATAATGAAGTCTAACGAAACCAGAGGGTTCATGAGCTAAACTTGAATTAATGAAGAAAATCCTGCACACTGCTGCTGGAAAACACACAATTAACAAATCCCCTAAAAAAATGTCACATCAGATTTTATGAGAAATGTTTTTATTATGTGCTTGTTATTATAAATTTAGAAAAGCCCAGTCTGCTCTGATTGGTCAGTGTTTCTGGGTCTTCCGCATCTGCGCTCTCGGCATCTCTGCACCGTCATTGCAGCCGGGGAATGACTGTAACTGCACTGTAGCAGTACTTACTATCTATATATATTATAGCTGTGACATCACAACCTTACAGAAATCCTGACAGCTCGTTTAAGGGCGCAGTTTTTTAATATGGACTGTTTGCATTTCTCTGTGGATTGGGTGTTTTGATACTTTCACCTAGACGTGCTTTCTAATATAAAAGACATGGAAATCTCAGTTTTACAATATGGGACCTTGAATGTTGTAATTAGTCTCCTAAAATGAATAATGAGGTCATGGCTTCTATTTTATTAAAACAAATTAAACAGGTTTTATTTGCATATCTGTGCAACTATCCAGAAAGGTTATTGCTTTAAGTTATTATTTGTCATTTATAGGGACTATTAATTACCATATCCTTCCTTCCACTGTTTACTTATATTTGTATCTATATTTGTGGCTCAGTTTGTTGTTTATATGTAAAAATAGATTTGTGATATCTTCTTCTGTCTTGTCCAGCTGCTGAATCTATCAGAGAAGAGACATGACATCACCAGACTTAACCCAAAGGTACAAGTGTTTACATCTTTAAAAGATGACAGATCACACTTGTGATCACTTTGTATTTTCAAGGTTAACAGGCAGGTTTGACTTGTTTCGAAAACCACAATTTGAAACATCTTTCCTCCTCTGTGCTGCAGGTGCAGGACTACGGCTGGCCTGATGTTCACGCCCCACCCCTGGACAGGATCTGTGCCGTTTGTAAAGCCATGGAGACCTGGCTGACCTCTGACCCCCACAACGTGGTGGTCCTCCACTGCAAGGTCGGTGCAACCCCGATCCACATCTGCTTGCTTTGCTGTGGAGAATTGAAAAGTGTGGGGAAAGATATTTCACCGTCACTTTGATCTGTGTTCTGACAGGGAAACAAAGGGAAGACGGGGGTCATCGTGGCAGCCTACATGCACTACAGCAAGATCTCAGCTGGGTAATCTGCACCATCATTCATCTGACAAGGCACTCGTTGTACCAGCATGTGTAAAGATCAGTTATCTGTTGTGAATTTACACCTGCCATTAGAGGTGGGGGGGTCAATTCTTAGATGCATCGTGTTTCTTTCTTGAAAGATTATGTCTTTATGCAGAAAAGTCAGTAATGGGAAATATAGAAACCCAACTCTCAACATTATGATCGCCTGTAACAATTTTGCAAAACCGCGCTGTACGTTCCTTCCGGCTGAACTAATTCGATGGTGAAACGTAACGGACGTAAACGTGCATCATGTTTACATTCTATGCTGGTCTACTTTTTGAGTTTAATTTAATTTAATTTATTTTATTTGACATGGACATCACAGTTACACTGGACAAACCAGATGCATTGCTTGAATGTTTCAGCATTCATGCTAATTCTCAACACTTGTCCACAGAGGCTTTTGAAAGAAAAAAGAAAAGAAGAAATGACAATAAAATGTACAATATAATTACAGGGGTAAAAACAGCAACAACGGCATATTCAGAATTAAATACATCCATAAGTTATAGAGCAAAGGCAAGGCGAGGATGTCTGAGCATGAGCAACCGCAGGCGGATACAATCTGACCGACATTAGCAAAGGATTTGGCTTCTATGGATCATTACAAATACATCATGTTAAAAGAGCAAGTAGCCATACAATGAGAAAAAATAAATCATGCATTGAAATAAAAAAAATTGATGCATCAAGATGCATCTATAATTGTTTTTATAATCACATCGTAGCCCTGTGAATCGGAATCAAATGGTGCCCAGAGCAGAGGACTCAAACTGGCGGCCTGCGGGACAATTTCAGCCCCCCCTCCCCCTCCGGCCCACAACATGATGTCAAAACTATAATCCAGCCTGCAAAATAAATTTTCTATTTAATTATTTTCTAATCGTTTCATACCAATTTAAACTATCCCATTCATATATAATCTAAACAAAAACAGAATATATATATTTAGTTTGGCGCAAAGTAATGGCAAAGGTCAAAGGTGCCTGTCAGCCGAGTGCAGAGTCAGTTTTTGATAAGAGAGCAGGCAGAGAGATGGTGGAGCGGGCTCTTTCTGAACCATTTCAGAATATCGCACTTGTGATACTTCTATGAGTTCACAATATCAGCAGTGGCCAATTAAGTTTGAGAGCCCTGGCCTAGAGATTCCCACCCTTACCTACCATCAAATCTGATTGGATACCTACCTCAGAGTGATACAGTCCAAAACCCAAATATATTCAGTTTACTATGACTTGCAAATATTCAAGAGAAGCTGAAACCAATTCATTTTTGCCATTATTCCTTAAAGAATGACTCAAATTTGTTGATGATTAATTATCTATTGATCGACTTATCGATTAATTAACTCGTCATTGCAGCTCTGGATCACTGTCCTTAGTGCATTCACATCTTGACTTTTATTGGCAAGCTCAAACCAGAGAAAATGCAAATGTCCAAAATACCTACTGTATATGATAGATTACATTGTTCGGCAAACAACGGCCATGATTTACTCCAGGCATACACCTCATGACCTCCAAAAGACACACTAATACTTCCTAGTTTTGGCTTGCACAGATGTGAAAGCATGTATGAATATCCCCCTCTGGTTGTGTCCACAGAGCGGACCAGGCTCTCACCACTCTAGCGATGAGAAAGTTCTGTGAAGACAAAGTCTCCTCTTCTCTGCAGCCCTCTCAGAACAGGTGGGACACTCTCTGCCACATATCGCTGCTGTCGTCGTCTCCCTGCTCTCATCACTGCATTTCCTCACCTCTCTTCTTCAGGTACATCTACTACTTTGGCGGGTTGCTGTCGGGCACCATTAAAATGAACAGCAGTCCTCTGTTCCTGCACCAGATCCTCATTCCATCACTACCAAACTTCCAGGCGGGAGGAGGTCCGTTTTACACAAACTAATGTTGTATAATAGCTTAAAGTGCAGTAATTCTCAGCTCTAAATAGTGACCAGAAAGTGTTTTACAGTGTTGAATGGAAAGAAAGAAAGAAAGCCTTTGTCTGCAAAGTTTTTCTCCTCAACTTTCTGTTCCTGCAGGTTTCTATCCATTCCTGAAAATCTACCAGTCTCTGCAGCTCGTCTACACCTCAGGCGTCTAGTAAGTACACGGCCGGTTGTCCAGTTACTGCGTTTTCTGCGGGCAGATTCCTTTCCTTCCCCTGTCCTACTGACAGATGTTGTCTATACAGGCGGCTGTCTGTGTTTAGGTGTAGGCTGCTCTCTGCTTATGTTGAAGTTAATATTGTTTACCACTGTTTTACCCAACGGAGACATGTTTTGACTGGTTTTATGTGTGTTTTGAGCTGGTTAGACCACTTTTTTATTCTGTGTGTGTGTGTGTGTGTGTGTGCGTGTGCGTGTGCGTGTGCGTGTGCGTGCGTGTGCGTGTGTGTGCGTGTGTCCAGTGATCCCCAGAGCTCCAGGGCAAGGAAGCTGTGTGTGACTATGGAGCCAGCGCTATTATTAAAAGGGGATATTATGGTGAGCAACAGCTTATGGTGCACTGTTACTTTGATTTAAAAGCTATGTATATCCACACAGCACGTCACTGCAATAACTGCAATACCTCAGCTGTTTAAAGTTTTTTTTTTCCTCTCCTGACTTTGATGCACTTTTGTAACTTTTCCTTTAAACGTGCCTGATTATTTTTAAACCACTTAAGCTACCAATCCTCCGTAGACTACAAACATGCATGCATGCTTAATTATTTTCTCCTGTTGTCTCGCATGTCTCTTTGAGAGGGTAAAAAACATTCAGGGCCCTCAGCGACCTGGAAAGACATGCAAGTGCTTCATTTGTCTCAGAGGGTAATCAGTTGCCACAGCAACAACACGCACCAAAGACATACGACACATACGACTAAATCCAGAACTATAACGAAGCAAATTAAAATTGTATTTACTATTTTGTCACGCTTGTCTGCTAATATGCCAACATTTTGAGACAGTCTGTGTGAAGCGAGCCTTTGTATTTGTACATGGCTTTCTTACCTGCATCCTCGTCTGCAGGTGAAGTGCTACCACCGGCGGAGCCGAGCAGCAGAGAGGGAGGTGGTTTTCAGAGTCCAGTTCCACACGTGCACTGTGCACGGAGCCCAGCTGTGGTTTGGCAAGACTGAACTGGACCTGGCCTGCACAGGTATAAACAAAAAACACAAAGGCTTAATAGTTTCTTAGGAAATGCATGGACTCAGGGCCGGATTAAATGGATAATTTACACTAGGCAGACTGTAGGCCCATCCTACATGCACATTTTGATATTTGGTAAATGAACAAAATTACTTTTAACTGCCATATAATTATTAGGGGTGTAAATCACAACTTTCATCACAATATGATATTATATTGATTCTTTGGAAAACAATACAATATTTGCTGATATCACAAAGTCTGCCACCATACGATTTTGATTTGATTTAATTCAGGGGCCTGCGATAGATATGAGATGACATCATCACCATTTAACACAAGTTACATTTATATCAACTCACAAAAAAACACTAAAATATGATTTGGCCATTTTATTACTGACATTTAAATGAAAAACAAACTATGCTTTTTAATAAAAAATAATAAGTATAAAGTGGGAATTTCAAAATAAAGGTGCATCTTAAAGATGATGATATGTATCGTTATTTTCGCTTTGCATCAATGATATTAGATCATTGATCACTGAATCGATATCGATCCAGATCGATGTATCGTCACACCCCTAATAATTATTATGCTCATTAATTTAGTTAGGTATGTATTTTAGCTTATCTATTTATATTTCAGTATTCATATGAAATTTGTGGAATATAGTGGAAAGTATAGCCCTATATTATTATTATTTCATTTATATTATTCATGGTTTTCCCACACATTGGTGCTAACGTTATGTGTGTTTAAAAATGAATGGATAAATATATAAACATTGAAATTAAGTTTTAGACAGGATTTTTATATTATTAAAATATTTTAAAATATTATGTTAAATGTAGTCAGTTGATGTTCTTCATCCCCTCTGTCTGGGCCCCCTGGTGGTAAGGAGGCCCTGAGCATAGATGCAGCCCTGCATGGAATATAAAGGTTAAAAAGTAGGAGCAAATTTAGGGTATTTATGCTGCATGTGCAAGAGGAAAACTCAAAATGATTTGAAATAGATTGAAATCATTTAAAGGAAAAGCAACAAATCTTCACATTTGTGAAGGAGGAACCATAACTTTTTTGTCATTTTTGCATGAAAAATGACGAGTAAAATAGTTGCTGATTCATTTTCTGTCAGTCGACTAATCGTTTCAGCTGTACTTAACTGTTGGGTCATTTTAATTTATAACAAAACATATTTTATAAGCTCTTCATATGTTTTGTGTGCAAATATCCTAATCTATAAAGCTGTCAGGTAAATGTAGTGCAGTAAAAAGTACAATATGTACCTATGTACCTGAGATGTAGTGGAGTACAAAGTATAATGTAGCATGAAAAGCAAAGGCCCAAGTAAAGTACAGGTATCTCACATTTGTACTTAAGTACACTACTTGAGTAAATGTACTTAGTTACATTGCACCACTGGAGATAGGGCATGGCCTTGCCTGAGGTCTGTACTCTCAGAGTGCCCTTCTAGTTTGTTATTGTTTTATTTGCTCTAAAATTCATATATAAAGAGATTTTTTTTTTAATGTGAAACAATTTGTGCGTGCACAGCACACCTGCCACATGACAATGTGAGAGGAGACGCACAGCCAGGACACTGTCAGGAATGGGTT
>JAOVVB010204936.1:0-10817 GCA_028570985.1 Heterobranchus longifilis
GTCCTGTGCACTAATGTTGTTTTTATTTATGTACGTTTATATATTTCAGAAACAAAGAGATGCTGCTATCTGCTGAAGTTCAGCAATTTTAAATTGCTGTAGGCTAGTTTATCAGATGCAAAAACAACTCCAAACACTAAATCGGCATTATACATCGGCCATCGGCCGCCCTGCTCTCTAAACATTGGTATCAGCATCAGCCATTGAAAAACCCGGTCGACCGCTAATTTGTACATCAATTACTCACCGAGTGTTAAGTTGAATTTGTGAAGAAAACTGGTTTTGTCGCAGGCCTCCACGGTGAACGGAGAACCCAAAAACTGAGAAAAATTCTCGATGAATTGAAGTAATAGGGGGCTGCGTTTAAGACTAAGTAAGACTACCTACAAAACTGCAGATTAATGGCTCCAGGAAACTGTGGTGCCGACTGGCTTTATTGACAGGATGCAGAATCATTGTGAGACAATGGACACACTCCAATCACTCGAGCACTGGATCAAACCAATGTCCAACGAGTCTGTCGACTCTCTGGACACAAAGACAGCAACTCGTGCAGTACAATCCAAGTCTCATGTATCTAATCGTATCCTCAGTACTTCCCAAACACATGCATTTTTGCTAAAACCCTTCCTATTCACAACACTTTGTAAATTGATGTTTTGATATAGTTATACTTCAATTGAGTCACGCGACAAAAAGTTTTCTTCGCGACTTCAAGGCAATAATTGACATACAAATGGTAATTTTGATGGTGAAGTATTCCTTTAAAAGCATTGGAAAGTGCATGAATTTATATTTTTATATGATGCAAAAACACACTGTGTATTATATTTACCCATATAACTGTAGCGTCTTTTCAGCTGTCCAAAGTCTTTTCCTATAGAGTCCCAGGCATTCGCTGGATCTGGATCTCTCCACGTTACATGGACATTTCCTTTATAACAGAGCAGAATTAGACAACAATGTTAAGTCTGCTCCGTGCACAATGGACAGGTTTCCCAGACAGAGAATAATCCCAGTGTTAGACGAGCACTAGAATTTAGCAGACTTGCACAGGGTTTAATCCCTGTCTGTGAAAGCAGCCCATTATTTCGGTGTTAAGTAACAAAACACACTCTTTTTTGGCGTTAACTCTTCAGCGCCCACCTTGCCACACGTAGCTGCCTGTGGCGCCGATGTAGACATCAGTGTCTGTCATGCCGCCCGAGATGCCCATGTTGCACAAGCCCTCGAGCTCCATGTCGAAGTTGGGGTTGCAGACCTCGTAACTGTAAGTCTGCCAGTCGTCGTCGGGGTCATAGGTCAGGTCGTTGCTCCGGACGTAACACTTTCCTATCATCCGCCGCTGCTGCTCTGTGACGCCTTGGATGACCTTCACGTAGCGATGCCCGCATGCCTGCAAACCAGAGACGAGTGTGTATTCTGGGATATTATGGATTGTGTAATTGCTCTAATTTACAATGTGTCAAATCTGGCAACCTCTTCTGATAATGCACCCATACTGAGATTAAATCAGAGAATTTATTTAAAAAAAAGTCTTACTTTCTGTTGTGTGGTGCATATTAAAAAGTAAAAAAGTAAATGAAATAACCATGCAATTAAAAACAAAACAGCAAATAATGTCCTCTGTGTGTGATGCAGCCTTTTTGCTGTTTTTATGAGTAATATATATAATACATTTTCTTTCTTTTTTTTTTAGAAAACAACTCAAACATACAATATGTTAGCACAATGCTTCTATAGATCGGGTAAAAATACAAACACCATCGACTGTATCTTTAAAAATGAAAACATCCAATTTTGTAAAAATCTAACTATGTATGAAGAAATGGTTTAAAATCAGAAAATAGGGCAATCATAGAAGTGTCATGTGTGTGGTCCGTCCAGTATATTACAATTTAAATTTAACCAAATGTAAATCTATGTTTGTGTAGTTCAAGAATATTTATTCAACAAAAGAAACTAATTTCCACTATGAATCATATTAAAAGGGAATGAATGACTCTACAGTATGTGTCATTTCCTACCTGCATGTTTCATTCTGTCGTGGGGTGTGTGTGTGTATTGTGAGTGTATCATCCGGTTCCTTAATGCTGCAGTAAATATTGCATCAAGCACGCTGTGTCATCTGTGACACTAAATCATGAAATACAAAGGGTTTCTGTCTCCTACTGCATCCCCTCAGTGCAACAGTAAATGTTACCATGTATATGTCACTTGTGACGCTGACTAATAAAGTAAAACAGGGTGTCATCTCACCAGCACGCGTCCCGCCGGCTGGTCTCTCTGACTGGCCACTGTCACACCCAGCCACATGCCCTCCACCATCTCTGATGGGTTTGCTATCGATGGATCAGATATGAGAATTACATTATAAAGGGTTTAAACATTTATTATGAACATGGAAATAAAGTGTACAAAATACAGGCTCACCTACAGATTATTGAAATGTTTAGACTTATATTTAAAAAACAGGTTTCTGCTGTTAATTCAGCATCATATTTTAAGTGAAGCCAATGTGGAAGTGCATTAAACCTGCGCTCTTTCAAATGACCAGCAGGGGGCGAATCCACTGACACCAATTGTATAGGAGTCTATGAGAAAATGACTCTACTTCTCACTTGATTTATTACCTCAGTAAACATTTTCCTAATACGTTTATGGTATCAATCTCTAGTTTTTTCCATTTTAATTATAATATTTTAGTCACCTAAAATTGTCTTGTTCAGTATTTGGTTGTACAAAAAGACACTTCATTTACTTTTGGATGCACCTTGCTAACCAAGCTAGCTAGCTAACACTAGCATTAGCTGGTAACTTAGCATTTAACTTAGTGCTTCTCCACAGCTTTACTCTCTCGTCCAATTATAGTCACTTCTGTCTCCAAAAAACCAAGATGGTGACAGCCAAAATGCAAAACTCTGACCTTAAAAGGCGTTCTTTTTTTCCCACCACTGTTTCGCCTAGTCCTGCCCTACTGTGCTGCTAGTCCTGCCCTACTGTGCTGTGATTGGCTAGGTACAACCCTAACCCTGTCCTCTTTGGCCTAACCCTACCGCCTCTGACGCGTCGACGTCACGAGTACCAGCAGATCACAGAACAACAGGGCAGGTCTATGGCGAAACATTGGCGGGAAAAAAAAAAAAAAATTGGTAAAAATGGTAGTCCACAAACAAATGGGTAACTTTTATACAGTCCATGATTTTAATCAAACAAACCTCTATACAGGCCCTAGTCAGACATGTCTAGTCATCCATTATATATATATATATATATATAAAAAAAAAACATTCAACATGATTAGTGCTAACCCAAACAGTAAAGCTCCATTCAGCCTGGATCATGCCCTGGCATATATTAACCACAAAAATGTGCAGTGACTGCAGCAACAGTCACCCCAACCTCAACATCAAAAGTGATGAGGAATCCTTTTATTATGGTTCTTACTTGTAGTCTCCGGGAGGCCTGTTCACCTCCAGGTAGTACAGCGGTAAGTCTATGAGCTAATAACCTTCAATTAAGAAAAGATTTCAGAGTTTCATATCCTGGAGCTCATCGTGTAGGTGCAGCAGATGACTGTGCATGCTATAGGATATGCCAGGGATCAGACTCTGATATTGTTTGACACACGAGCTCTGTCCTTATTGAACAAAGAGGAAACTAGCTGATTATCATTTGCAGGTTGTTATTTACAGTTCACCACTCAGGGAAATCCTCCTCCACAGTAACATGTATGTGTAATTTTACATATAAATGTCACTATGATCAGCCTGTGAAAACTCTTGTATAATGCCTTCTGTGGCTGTCTGAGAAAGTGACCCCTGATGAATGTCAAAGTGATGAATCCCTTGTGAAAGCTGCGCATCATGCTTACTTGTGCTGACCAGGTCCATTCTGGAGCAGTCGGTGGTGTCCGTAGTAATGGGACAGGAGTACACGGCACCTGTTTCATTGACATTTGGTAGAGATGTGGCTTTCTCTTTTGGTGCTCCTACAAGAAGCCTGGACACAGACAGACAGACAGACAGATAGAAGGCAGAGACAGATTATTAGATTATATCAAAGCTTTGCCATGGTGTTAGACACACAACAGAGGCAACAGCTGCAACATAAAAAAAGCTAGATGATTTCCCAGATAGTTTAATCCTTCTAGACTAAACACAGAGAAAGTATCCTAGCGGTTGAAGTTGTAGTACATTTGAATATGAGCATCTTGTTTCCATCTTCTACTAGGGTTGCAGCGGTATGAGATTTTCACAAGTATGATAACGGTCTCACAGGTTTACAGTACAGGCCTAACACACTTCTTATTATTATCAGTTACAATGACCGTTAAATGAATGAAAACAGCATTTTTTGGGGGTTCAACAAATGCTTTATTATAATTAAAACTTGAAACCATTAATTTAATGTAAGTATGTATAAAAAGTCTCCCCTTTGAAAATAAATAAAATACATGCAAATGCAAAGCGTCAATTTCCATACCTCGGTATTAGGGTTGCTGCGATATAGCGTTTTCACGGTAGACTGTGCTATGAAATGATACTTACTGTGTACATTTGCTTAACTATGGTATTGAAAATCATATTTTAATCATTTTCAAAAGGGAGATTTTTTTACACATACGTCTATTGAAAAATGTGCTTCAAGTTTCATTTATAATAAAGCGCTTGTTCAACCCCAAAAAAACTTCTGTTTTCATTTCTTTAAGCAGTCATTGTGACTGATAACAATAAGAAGAATTGCGTAATACCGCCATACCGTGATGTATTATTCTGAGACGGTTATCATACCGTGAAAATCTCATACCGTTGCAACCCTACAGGGTATACCACGAAACCAATATATCGCTGCAACCCTATGTATTCGGCTACGCAAGCATGCATGCAGGCACGCAGGCACGCAGGCACGCACACAGCCATGTCACGTGACTTGTGAACTAATAGTGGACAGAGTGGAGCAGTCAGAGCATGACCTGTGACCAGTCTGGGCACGCACGCACGCACGCACGCACGCACGCAAGCTTCTTGGTGATGGACCTGATCTTTTTGTCCACTCACCCAGACACTCCCTACATCAGCACCTTTTAACACAACTTTGAAGTAGAGGGATTACTCCCTCTACAAGGCTCTGCGCTGGGACACTATTTACTGTCAGCACAAGATTTATTAGCTCCACTTTGTGGGCAGAAGGTGCCGACAATCTTGTTTACAGTGTGTGTGTGTGTGTGTGTGTGACACATGGCCGAGCTGTACTATGTGGGAAACAAAAGAATATAGCAGCAGTGTCAAAGTGTGTCTTTTCATTCAAACTTTGTGAATGTGTTCATGGATTGCTGGTTAGACGCTGACATGCAGCTGCCGGTGGGGAACAGTGGAAAGTGGTGAGTCAAGTCCAGCTGTTAGTCAAGCATGTGGGTTTATTAACTGAAGGGCAGCTACACGCACTGATAAGTAAGAATAAATACACCTTTACTGTAAAGTCATTGTGCCTTCAAATCAAAATGTCTCTCATGAGTCAACCCTACTTTGTTCCAACTTGTTCTCAGCTAAAATATGACAGAAGGATGAGGCACACGCAACTCTGCCCGAGGATTAACATGAAAACACGCTCCACAGATTTTGTTAGGGCTGCTTGATTATGGCACAAAACAATCATGATTATTTTTGGTCAATATTGAGATCACGATTACTCATTGACTTTGGAAACATCATGCATTTATTGAAATTAAAAAGAAGTATTTTTTAACAGTGGGCTTTCTTGAACTTTAAATATAATTCCACTGAAAAACAAAGAAAAAATAAATGGAAAAAATAGATAAATAAATAAAAGAAATAAAAAATATAATAATGTTGTAAAGTTAGTGCACTTCCACGACCTCCTGAAAACTACTCAACATATATTCAATATATAAAAATAATAAATTAAAATGAATCAATAGATCAAACATGAAGAGTTCATTTGCAAAAACAGATAAAAGCCATTCTGTTCCTTGTGTCTTCTTTTGTCATTTTAATTTATAACGCACTTTGAGCTGCATTATTATAATAATAATAATAATAATAATAATAATAATAATAATAATAATAAACGGAATAAACCAACACCAGTTTGACTGATATTCCCTGGATTATAAATAAATGGTGTTTTTGTAAATTAACCCTTTATATGTTGTAGTGCACTACCACAACCTACTGAAAACTACTAAACATATATTCAACATTTTGCTAAACTATATTCAACATATTCCAGTCAGCAACTCAGCGGAAACTGGAGAAAACGCACCGCTGTAAAGAAAAAGGGTGCGCTGGATTTATAACACAAGACAAAACGAGAGCATCATTACAAAACGGACTGCGGCACAATAGTTGTTTTATCACGATTATCTTGTTTTCATAATTGTTGGAAGCCAAAAGCCAGCCAGCCAGCCAGCTCTAGATTTTGTAAACTATTGTTCGTACCTGCTCACACATTACTAACAGGTTATGTGGTGGGTTTTCATGCTACACAAACAGTGAAACTGTGTACCAGGCTCTGCCCCTCCACCACAGCCCTCTGTGTGTATACATAACCTCACACAGACAAAATGCCTCCATACAGACTTGCAATCTAATCACGAGAACATCTCAAGAGCCCAGACACAAATATTTTCTCTTTCATGTGTCACCTGTTCTGAACATGAACATTTAGAAAGTTTGTCTTTGCATGAAATCAGTCATGTGAGTTTGTTTCCGCCTCTGATCTTAGATCGAATTACCCCATTACCGATTTGAAACTTCTGGGAGATGACAACATTTGTGATCTTAGTTCGGGAGTTGTGGCATGAACTTTATTTATCTAATCGAAAAGTAATTTGGATCAGAATATGAAAGTGACCACGTTGCCTCTTCCGGTTATTTTCAGGTTACTTGGGTTTCTGCTAGAACGTGTTTTCATGCTTTAATATTCAAAAAACACTTTATTTTTCTCATACTGTCTGTCTGAATGTACCTGTATTCACCCTCTGTCTGAAACACTCTTTAAGCCCCTCTGCCGAAAAAGCTTGGTCTGTTCTGATTGGTCAGTGTTTCCGGGTCTTCTGCATCTGCACTTTCTGCGTCTCTGCACCGTCATTGCAGCCGGGGAATGACTGTAACGGCACTTATATAGTATAGTTGTGACATCACAACTTCACGGAAGTCCTGACGGCTCGTTTAAAGGTACAGTGTGGAGTTTTTAGCAGCATCTCGTGGCGAGCTTCTAGATTGAAACCGATTTAAACACTATCCCGCTCACCCCTCCATTTCGGAGAAATGCACAATCTACGGTGGCCTCCAGGGACAAGAAGCTAATTGAACCGATTTTGGTTGCAAACTTCTCACAAACTACTCACAAACAAAATGTTGGCGGGCAAAAACAAACACTCTCTTCTACATTTTCCTACTGGCGCATTTCTGATGGGCATCCACTAAATGTAAAAACGTGAAAGATCCGTTCTAGAAACAGGTTTGTCCGTTCCGGGCTACTGTAGCTGCAAGATGGCCGCCTCCATGGAGGGAGTCTTATTTTGATGGGATTATATACCAATTAAAAAATACTAATGAATATTATATTCAATTTTTGCCATATTAGGCAGCTAAATGCGGGACATTTAAAGGCACAGGTTTCTGAATACAGGCAGTGGGAAATCCCAGTGGATTGAGCATAATTTCACATAATGTAGATACTAGATACAGTATACTAGACCTGTTTTATAATCAGAAAAGACATGGACCTGTAAGAGTACAATATACAACCCTTTACATTGAATATTTTCCACTAATGCATGAAAAACAGACACCCTCCAGCCATCCTTTGAAACAGAAAGGAACACTTATCCCTTCTTTCTGCTACCAGATGGGCATTATCAGCAATCAATCAATTATCTTGCCACAGTGATGACAAGCAGCTAGAGCCAAGATGGCCTCTGAGGGCCAGCCGTTTCCAGTGGAGCGGCAGGAAGAGGCCTTGGTTCAGGTAATCATTCAGTAATGTAGACAGCGTCTGAGATTCCACAGAGGGCTGTAGTCGTTACACAGCGGGACTCATATGTGGAGAACCAGGGCCCCCTTCTGTAATCTACAGCAGTGGTTCTCAAAGTGGGGTTCAGGGACAACAAAAAGGGGAATAATTTATTTTCACTATAATTCCATAAGTAACACAATGACTATTTTGGTCATGGATTTTATACACTTTATGTAATAAAACATCTAAAAGCAAAAATCCTGTCAGATGGGGGACGCTGGGACAAAATCTCATCAAATAGGGGTCCGGAGGACGGAAGGTCCTGAAAATAAATAAATAAATAAATAAATAAATAAATAAATAAATATACAGAAAAAGTTTGGGGAAATAAAGAGAAAATAATAAAAAATAAATAAATAAAATGCATAAATACATTTTTCTTTTTAAATGAAAGGGAAAATGAAAAATGAAAATAAGGAAATTAATACAATGGTAAATAAATTCATTATTCATTTTTTTTTTTTACTTCTTTTTTTGCTTTATTTCTTATTTCTTATTTTACATGTATTTATTCATTTTTAAATGTATTTATTAATTTGTTATTTTGTCTTTGCATTGCCCTCCTATTTATTTCCCCAAACTTATTTATTTATATCTATTAATTTTTGATTTACATCCTCCATAGCGGGGGGCCCCCTGTATATTAATACTTATGGGGTCCTTTGCTGAAAAAAAGACTGAGAACCTCTAATCTACAGTATGAGTGTACATGTGTGTGCGTGTGCTCCCATGCGACAGAAAATGTAAGCACATGAGCAAGTGCATGTGTGTTTTCTGCTTACATGACTTGCCTGTCGACTTCCATAAGCAATAAACCAGAAGTCACGGCCACCCAAAATGTTTTTCAGCTGTAAACGACAGTGTCTCAAAACACTCGCGTACAAGGTTAACCATTCTTGTGGGAAAACCCAACATATCCAAAGCATTTAGAAAGAGCAACAAAGAAATGGGGTCAACCCAGAGAATAAGCAAGACTCTTATAAAACACTTAGAGGAGAGTTAGTGTGAACTTTGCACACACAGAAAAGGAATTGGGGCACAGAGTCCAGCGCTAATCACGCATGCTTTATAGGAAGGCTTGAGTAACCTTTGGCTGGCTGAGTGCTCGCTGCAGCAAACCAGAGCAAAACCCGACTTCATAAACACACTCGCTGTCGTCTCACTGTCTCATCCCAGCCACGTGGGTCACCTGTGTTTGTTGTGGAAATTCAACGCTGCGGATTGACGCCATCAGGTTTGACGTACAGTGAAGACAAGGTAACGCCTGCAGTGCACGCTGCACACAAAGGTTTAATGATGAGGTTTTGATGGATCTTCGTCAGGTCACAATGTTTGAAAAATGGAAACCACGCCCATATTTATACATCATGCACAACAATAAGCTGACAAGCTCTATGATGGAAGGTGTGATTCATCTAAAAAAAACTGGGTGATAAAACATCCAAAACAATTTGCAATTGATAATTCAATAAAGTATATAGAAAAAGTACATAAAGAGAAAAACAGTAACACACAAGCCACTTTAAAATATCAAAAATATCTTGTTTATAAAACATTATATCGAATGCATCATCCCATACATCTGAATCTACATCAGCATTATATTGTATCAAGTTAGAGGATGAGCAAAACCTTGAATCCATGTCCATAAATTGGGTCTTACACCCTTCTAAAAGAAGTTAGCTTGGTCAAATCACAACAAGGAAAAAAAGGAAAAAGAAACTCGCTTGGAGGTCTGAATTAAGAGCATGATATCAAAAATGTTCTCTAGAATAAAAGCGGTGGATAACTTCAGTGTTCAGCTTTTTTTATCGTCACTGCAGTATCACCTTTTGCAATAAACAATTTCAATTCAGTTTGTTCAATACAATGTCAAAAAATGACTTCCTTTCATTTAAAAAAAAAATCTGACTTCTGTGTGCATAGTCTTTCTAATTACATTCTAATTCTTACAACAGTTTCACAACAAAATGCAACTTTTTCTACTTGCAAAATTATCTTAAATTGACAAACATCATATGTGTAATTCATGGCACAACTCAAACAAGCTGTCTCTCTCCGTTTACCACCGTTCATATCTTTTCTGAAACAAGGTCCCATGGCGACCACCGGAAGAGGCGTAAAAATCACCAAAACTGGAGTTACAAAGAGCTGACTGGGCCATGACAACACACCTCATATCCTGTGCTCTCCTCCTATCTCCCTCGCTGCTCATCACCTCCTCATAAACAGCCTGTCAAAGGCCCGGGGACGGGCCGGGAAGGGAGGGGGGGGGGGCAACCTGCAGCTACATTCCAGCTCTGAGGACATGTTGAAATTCGCCCCCTCTGCCTCCAAAGTGATCGGCTGGCTAAACCAAACATTTACTGTGGCGACACACCCAGCCATTCTTGACATCTTAAGAAACTCCCAGAAGTAAGGGAGGTGGGTGAATTACTACTGTATATTCATATCAGTGGTGTTTAGTTAAAAAAGGTCAAGTTATCCAGTCATCTTAATCCAACACTGCCCACCACCACAGCTTATGACTGTGCCAAAAAACACAGGAGGGGGAGGAGGTGTTGAAAAAGCGAGGGAGTGATGGAAGGGAGAGAACAAAAAGGGTGATCGCTCCTTCTCACAGGAGAGAAAAAGAGAAAACACGACAAGGCCTTGTCAGTTTGGTAAACAGATATCTGTCTATAAGACACTCAACACAACACATGTAGCTCTCTGGTAGTTAATTAAAACTAAGCCCCCCCCCCACACACACATACACACACACATACACACAC
>JAOVVB010204946.1:3458-24678 GCA_028570985.1 Heterobranchus longifilis
ATGGGGCGGGGGGCATATGAGAAACTGATCAGATGTTGTGGTCCGGACACAAATGTTACTCACTGTGAGGAATAAAGTCTCTGATGAGCTGAACGAGTGCATCAAAGTCAGGTGGAGTCTCCGATGTTGCGATGTGTCGGCTACAGCTGAAAGGTGGATCATCTGTAAGAGAGGATCCAAAAAGTTTTACAGTGTGGAATGCATACCGGATACAGGTTGCAATGATAGTAGCAGCAACAGTAGAAGAAGACATCTGGCATTAAGTGAATACATTTACAGTTTAATATAAAATATACCATGTGCTATCATTACCAATAAACAGCACTGACCCATTTCAGAATAAAGGCCCAATAACAGTTCAATGGTAAGCAAAATGATACTGACTGTTTTTGTTATATTTTAATTGCAGTTTTTCTAATTGCTCATGATGGCCTTGGGGGCCACATAAAACCTTTCAGCGGGCCGCATCCCAATTTGCCCAGGTGTAGTCTATGCAGTAGGGATCAGGCAGGATTGAAGTCCACACACGCCCAGTCAATCACGAGTCAATCACAGCTGTCAATCATGACATTTCACCCTGTTTTTATAGCATCAAATAACTAATTAAAATGAAACATCAGAAAAATGAACACTTGAACATACATCAGTGTGATAACAACTACTGAAAATGACAGAAACCATCTTTGGGAAAGATGTATGTGACGTAAAAAGAAAAAAAAAAGTTCCTATGTCCCATCCGCTAACATGTAGGGGGCAGGGGTTATGACCTATACTGCAGCCAGCCACTAGGGGGCGATAAAGATATTTTGGCTTCACTTTTGGGGAGTTGTCAAGTCGCCATCTTTGTATACAGTCTATGATTTTTGCATATCAGCGCTAGGGCTGTGCCATATCATAGCGTTCACAATAATACAGGTATAAATGTGTCCATGATAAAAAAAAAAGTGTCATATCATATCAACGATATAGTGACGTGATGACGTGTTGATGCATTTGCACACCCGAGTGTGCAGCCTACGTGTTCTCGTCACCTGGGCACAGACCAGAAAGACAACAAACATGTCTGAAAGCCAGAGCAGCGCGTCAGCCTGACGAGGATTTAGTGCCAGAGCTAATAAATGCTGCTGCAATCACCAATAACACATTGTGTTCAGTTTTTTTTTTAAATATTGTCATGAATATCGTTATATTCATACGCTCCTAACTCAGTGTTGTCACAAGTGTATTAACCGGTGAGAAAATGTCCTCACCGTGGCATCCCTGCGTAGCCTTCCAGGACCTTTGCGTGTGCTATGACTGTAGCTTGTGCATCTCCCGATGTTTTCTTTACTCCCGGAGGAATAGATCATGTAGCTCATTAGCAGCATCAGCTGCTTCTTTAATTGATGACCCTGTCACTCCTTAACCCCATTACAGGAAATCGCCTTCCTCTACCATCAACCATCTCGTGAGGGGCCTCCGTCTCACACCGCCCCACCTACACACACACACACATATTAAATGCATGTTTACTGTGGGTTTATTTACTGTAACATGGGACATATTGTAGTACATAGTAGTACAATATGTTTTAGATTTGACATCTTACTCCAATACGTCAATGCAACTGAACCAATTATCTTTGGTGTAATAAAACATCTTAGTATGTAATTATTTCCTGTCACGGAAGCATGATCTTCTATTTTCTCTCCGTACATTTTTAGGTCAAGTATCTCGTGCAGTACAACCTACCTCTGTGTTTTTCCTAATGCCTCTCATAGCATTCTAATGATGCTATTTGTTCCTCAGAACATTACTTAACAAATATCACACATGCAGTGTATTTTAGGGCTCGAGACAATGATTTCTACTTGACCCTGAGAAAGTGCAGGCTCAAGAAAAACTGACAGAGAAAAGGGCTGCAAAAACAAAAAAGGCAGGTGTTACCTCTTGTTGTCCCTGAGGCAAAGACTGGAAAATTTATCTTGCCTCTTTCCTTCCTCCCACTTTCTTTTCTACTTTGTTCTTCCTGCCCTGAATTCTCCTCCTCCCCATGTATCTCTGTTTCCCATCATGCTTTTTCTAACATTGCCCCTCCTTATCTTCCCTCACCTGTCTTTCTCTTTGCCGTACATCTTTCTTTCGTCTCTGTGCTCTTTACTCCCCCTCTATCCTTTCACTGCCTGTCACTCTGTCACTTTGCCGTGCCCTCTTTATCCCCAACTCCTTTCTCTCATTCTCCTTACCTCTGCAATTCCTTCACTCTCCCTCTACTTCTCCCTCTGCCGCTCTGTCTGTCTGCCTTCGCTCACAGCTAACGTTTGCGACGAGGAGATGCTCCTGTGCCAGAACGGAGGAACATGCTTCCAGAGCCAGAAGTGCATCTGTCCTCCAGAGTTTAAGGGGGTACTGTGCCAACACTCCCGCTGCGAGGCGGGCAAGGACTGCAACGCCGCCTCTTCTCTGCACCTTACCACGGCCACCCTGCTGCTCTGCACTCTGCTAGCCCACCTGCTGGCCACGTTAACTCCCCACTGAGCCACGAAAAAAAACACCTCAGACCAAGGAGTGTGTGTATGTGTGTGTGTGTGTGTGTGTGTACGTGAGAGGCGAGGGGTGACTCAGAGTGGGTAGAGCGGGCCGCCCCAGTCGCGGACCCGACGAACACACACCGAAGCACTTGCAAAAGCGCACACTCGCACACAACACAAACTAGCCCCAGTCTCCTTTCAAACACACATATATACACACATACATACACACACACACACACACATGCACACACACTCTTCACAGGACTGTTATGATACGGAGTGTGTGCTCAGGTGTGAGAAGGACAAAGAGAGAAAAAAAAGAGGAGCGACCTCAGAGAAAAAAGATGCAGACGAAGGAGGGGAAAAAATCATACCAACCACTGTTCCCTTTATTCCTGAGCTGGAGCAATGTGCATCAAACCAAAAAGCATAAACAAAACACTTAAATCACCACTGTCTCACTTCAAAGGGAATGGCTGTTGTACCCACAAGGACCTTTTCTTTTTTCTTTTCTTTTTTTCTTGGTTGAGTTAAGGATCTCACCTCCGTTTGACTGGCGGCCAACGTGCGTGTGGTCAGACTCGCTGAGAGCACGAGACACCACGGACGAGTCGGGAGGCGAGGTGCGCGTTTGATCCTGCTGCTGAGGCCTACATAGTATATTAACCAGGTTTCATTTCTTCTCAAAAGATGAGACTTGATTTTACATTTATTCTATTTCTGCTGCATTCTTTTTTTAAAAATTATATCTTCAGTCATTGTATCTAATGTGCCCACTAACAGTCGCTGAGATTATACATATTATATAATATCCAGGGGGTTTCAAATTATAAAAAAAAAAATTTAGTCACTATTATGGTTGTTATAGGAATGAGTGATTGTTGCCACACTTAGCGAGATTTAATCTTCACACAGTATTCAGGAAGCAGAACTTAACAGAATTTAACTTATCAGAAGTCTAAAAAGAGAGAGAAAAAGATATCGACCACGTATCAATATTATATGACATTATTTGAATATTTTTTGTAGAAATTATTTTTGTTTGGAGTTACAATAAATTATAAAAAATGACATTTACAACTATTCCAAATGAGCATTTTATTACACTGAGTGTAAACCTTGCAGTAAATATGACTGTTATTTGCCTTCTTGCTTGTACTTTTTTCATTCAATCAATCAAGTGTCCATGATACATGCTGTTAACATCTTTTATTCCAGTGGGGTGAAAAAGAAATAGAGCAAGTCCATCCATTTGATCTATTTCATTCACTTTTGACATGGTGTTGAATATAACATAATAACAAACAGACTATTCCAACAGTGTCTGACAATCACAAAGAGCTGCTTTACTATCAAGAGAATACAAATTATTTTATTCTGATAAAAGTTGCAAAGAGCTTTTATATCTGATAATGTCACTTGCAAACACAGCACAAGTGACGGGCTATTTAAAAACATTTCCCACTGTTCAAACAGTGGAGATATATTACACGACGGCCCTGAGAGACGGACTGACCCTGAGGCCAGATGTTCTTATCTTTAACTCTCCTTTTCAAGACTGTTCCAGTGATACGCTACGTAGGGCTGTCCCGAATATCATCTGGGGGGTCTAACGAAACCTCAGTAACGGGGGGGGATGTCCGGCAGACTTTTGCTGGCAGCGGGTCAGCGAGGAGCCCCGGGTGCAGTGACACAGAGCTGGTTGAAAATCTGCAGAGTTTCCCATTAATCAGAGCACTCGCATACAAACGTAGCAGAGCCTGAATATTTTTGGAACTTATGAAGGATTCTCTGTCAAAATCAGCAGGGGGGGGGCACATAGAAATGGCTATTTGTGGCTTGCAGCTCTCTCCCTCCTGTTGACTGTCCCCTTACTTCCTTTCGTCATTTCCCTTCTGAATTAGGGTCAAAAGTTCTATTTACAACCACGAAAAGCAAGCAGGCTAATAAACCAAACTAAGTGACATGTTTTGTCCGTCTGTCTATCGATCATTCCGGGATACCCATGCACATGCACAAACAGCGATATCCGTCTGAGAATATTAACTAATGATAATTAATGTTGATTCATAATGAATAATGTTGGATTACTATTCCTTATTTCTTGGGCTATTTGGGATTTTTGGGGGTAATGCATATGTAATATCTAAAAAAACAAAGCATTAGAATACTGATTTGGACGTCGATTACCATAGCAACGGTCGTAGCTTCGAAGCATCCTGGTCAGCCCTATAGCAAAAATGTCCTTCAATTTTTTTTCCCCCCTTGCTCCAAAACTAAAACATAATTTCACAGAGAAATGTTCAATTGCTGAGTCAGCCCAGGTGCACGGTGGATAAAGAGATGTGAATGCTGCATTACAACAGGACGCAGTGTACATCAAAAGATAAAAGCGAGACTAAGCCTGTGAGAAATGACAAGACAGGGGTTCTTGTATTACGCCTCTATTTTCTGAGCTGGTAGTAGCTGTATTAGTTATTCTGTGTGTAGGGCTCATCCCCTCTGAGCCTGAATGGTTTCAAGAACTGAGGTTTGGGAGGTGGATCAAAGAGCAGGGTAGTGTAGTGCTCGTAGCCAGAAAAACAATGTATTGCAGTATATTAATGACTGACTGTATTATAATATTTGGATACAGTAAAAACATTATGACCCAGGAGGATGTGACTCAGTTTGGAGGATTAGATCTATTCATTCATCAGGAAGAAGTACTTTTTACAACAACTGAAAGTTGTACCACTACAACTGTGTAGAAATACTCTGCTACAAGTAAAAGTTATGCATTAAAAATGTTACTTCAGCAAAAGTGCAAAAGTCTGAGAATCAAAATGTACTTACAGTACCAAAAGTAAAAGTACTCCTACAGAATTGCCCATTTAAAATAATATGCATCATACTAAATTCCATATCTAGCAGTATTAACGTTCCGACTTGAGGGGGCGTTCACTTGAATTTCGGGGATGTCGGGAACTCATTTGTCCGATTATTCCGAAACATGAATTCAGCACAAATGCCCTATCTTACAATGTTAACGAAAGTGAAAAAATAATTCTTGTATGTGCCCTGTGATTCAAATCTGTTCCAAAATGTAGTGGGTTTTCTTCTGGCCCATGCTACACCCTTCCACTGCATTTACTGCCGAGGTGTAAAAGTAATGCAGTAACAAGTACAATATTTCCCTCAGGAATGTATAAAGTAAGTAGCATAAAATAAAATGCATAAAAAATGCATTAAATGCTCAAATTGGTACTTAAGTAAACGTACTTACTTTTACCACCGGATCTATCACATGAAATATGAGAGAAGTACATGGCTAATTTATTCTTTTACCTTCTAAAATTAGAAGGGAGAGCTCGACACACTGCAACTTAAAGTAATAGTTTAACATTTTGCGAAATGTGCTCTTTGGTTTTCTTGCAAAAGCTAGATGATAAGACAGATAACCCTCCATGTTCTATATGGTAAATATTAAGCTACAGCCTGGAAAAAAAGGGGAAACAGCTCTGTCCAAAGTTAAAAAAAATATTTAAAAAACACCTACAAGAACGTCTAAATAGGGTTGGGTATCGGTATATGATGCCTGTAAGAGGGCTACACTGAAAACAAGTCAATTGTAGGGCTGCACAATATGAGGAAAATATGCGATAACGTTGTTGAACATTGTGATATTACTTGCGATAAATAAACAGTATATCAGTTCTGCCTTTCTGCTGCTTTCAGTATTCTGCAAAAAATACAACAAATTGTTTGTTGAATTAATAAAAAATGAAAGGAAGCTATTTCTGACATATTATTGAACAAATTGAACTGAATACAAAAGGCATGATGATAGTTACATTTTAAAGAGTAGTTTTCTACCGATGCTCCCTTTCAACTAACTCCAAAAATATGCGATATGTTGCAGTCTTGCAATGACGATAAAAAAAAACGATATATTGTGCAGCCCGTCAATTATAATTCAACTTTCAACCATTGACATTGTTCCATTCAGTGGCTTCATGTACAAAATAATCTGTGCTGACGTTTAACAAATTAGGCATACCATTCATACATTGTTAATCAAGATCAAACCGTGCTGTTAATTTTTTTTCATGAATGAAATCTGACAAATGAGATTGGAAGTGCCAAATGATGCCTCTATTCAAGACAAAACTGTGAATAATTTCATCATTAGGGTTTATTATGGTAATAAATGAATATTCAGATGAACCTACCTAATTAAATTAAATTGGAGCAACGCTGTGCTTTGCTGCTTTAAAAAGGAACCCGCAGACATATAAAAAATGAATGAGAGTAAACTTTCTGAACAACAGAGAGCTCCTCTTTTTATTTCACCTCTGAATTAAATGAGTGTAAAAGAAGATAAATCATATTTTTATCTCTTTACAGAGAGTGGGTGGGTCTCACTCACAGTGGTCAGGTACGTCCAGTGAGACAACCCAAACATGTTTATTAACATAAAGAGATGGAGAGTTCTGCTGATACAGAAGTACATACCGTCACAGCCGCACTGATCTCGTGAATTTACTTATAAAAGGTAGACTGTAGCACCTGCCAACGCTGGTGTGTGTCTGTGTGTAGGAGCTATGGGAGAACAGCAGCTGAATAAGTTTGTCTTTAGTTTCCTGAAAGAGTTTGGTGAAAAATGTCTCTATTTGTCCCCGTCAGCTCTGTACTGTTTTCCCAGCTGTACCACTGCCTCCAGTTTCTGGAGTATTTTCAGCTGTGGATTTCACATGGGTCCTTGGGCACGTCTGCCCTAAAACTTCCTTTGTTTTGAGGATTACACATGCCAGTCACCTTCCCCGTGTTGTGCCCACGGGTCTCTCAGCCAGTCATACTTTGTGCAGCCCTACAGTACCGTTTCTTGTACATGACCTGATTTCTCTTCTAGGGACATTAGTTTCTCTGGGGTTTCGCTGATCTCATATCATCTTTTGTAAAAACATGCAGGGTTAGAGGTACAGTAAACCTTTGCTAAACATATCCCTCCAGAAGAGGCCTGACAGAGCACCTCATGTTTTTCTGGGAGGGTAACGTGGAAGCGATTTGGCTCTTGTGTGTTTCACATCTGAAGCCCTGCTCTGTTTTACACCGACATCCTCACATCAAGAACTCTGAAACTGACTGACTCTCGTGTGTAATTCCTCTTACGAATGTAACTATTTAAAAAGACAAATTGGGAATGCACCGAGCATAGAAATTAAATTGGACAGAAAGGATATCGCCACTCAAATCAACAGAGCAGAATGGTCAGAGTGGCGGCCATTTTTATGTGTACCATTCCATTGAAAATAACTGAGCGGGCTACTTCTGTGTAAACCCATTTGTGGCAGTCGTAGAGTCACTGACTTTGTTGCAAGTTGCAGCTTATTTTTTTCAGTGTAGGAAAGCACTTATTTTTTTCTGTGTAAAACACGTATGTATTTTCGGAGCAGTGGGCTTTTGTTATCGGGCTGGACCAACGGGACATTTTTTAAGTTATTTGGCTGTCCGACTTTAGCAAGCTAGCCAACGTTAGCTAACGAGCCAGACGTCTGCTAGTTACAGAAAATGATCATGGGCTGGTAGCCGGCGGGGGTCCCTCCGCCTCCCCGCTGCTAGAAGACGTTAATTAACTTTAAGTTAATAAACGTTAATTCACTGGGAGGAGACAGACAACCATTCGTTCCAGTCTGCCACACACTTTACGTCCCCACTGACTTTGTCACCATAACAACTAACAACAATTGCCATTTTGTTTTGTACTCTGCAAATGACAACAGCTCGCTGGCCCTTCTATTCCAATTATATTTCTGTGGCACTGAGCCAACTTTTTCCTCTCCAAATGATGCCTAAACTCAGTGCATTAATTCACTGCATGAAACTTACTGGGGTCTTTCTTATGTAAGCTAACACGCTGTAACTGTAAAGTCACAAAGTGAGTATTTTCACACACACATACGATTGTTTTTAGGCGTGTGCAGGTTTTAATGATATTGTTCTACACAGTGTATGGGATTCTAGTGCATAAACAGGTTGATGTTTTACCATATCCTGACCTGAGGGCAGATACACCATCCCATTTATCTGAGACTTTCCTCGCAAGAAGAACGACAGCGTCGTCTCAGAAAGTGTCTTAAAACAATGTGTTTACATTCAAGTGACAAAGCCCTGCAGCAGCCATAGTAACTATGAAGAGAGCTGAAGGAGGAAGTCAGGTGACACTGGAGAACAAAGTGCACAAGTCCACATAGCGAGGAGCTCGGGGTGAAGTAACAGGTCAACAAAACTGACTTTATCATGGAAGATCGCTGTTTTTTCCCTGTTTCCATCCAACAATCAAAGTTGTTTTTTGTTTTTTTAAACATGACCACAATCATTCCCTAACCTTAACCAAATGTTTATTATTGTAATCAAGAAAACAGAGAAGTAGGCCTGGTCATTTTAACAAGAAAAACAAGATCCAGATCCATCCAGATCAGGTCTCAGACAACATAATGGCTATTTTCAACGACTGCTGATTATAAAGAAATCTTTGGGAGAATGTGTTACATCTCACACATTGCAATTTTAAATTTGCAGTGTTTTTAAATTACAAACATGCAGGTTTTTGTTTACAGCGGGCCTTCATCTGCCTCACTGACTCCTCTTAACAGACGCAGGACATGATGATGTCGTCCCTCCTGCCCTGGACCTCATCTACAGTTCACACCTCAACATCACAACTGCCAGCAAGAATAAACATCACTGATAGATTACAAATGTTTTTCAGGCACCTTTTTCCAATTAAATGACATGTATAGTTGTAATAATGCACAGCCAAATTGTTAAGACCATATGTAATGATGAATATATACAGTCTGTGGTTCTACATGCACCTGATTCTCAAGGATCTTTTTAAAAATACTAAACAATGGCTGGGTTAGTTATAATAGTGCTGTTAAAAGGCTGTGTGCAACTCCTGTACAGATGATCGAAACTATTGTTCAATTTCCCCGTCCTTTGAAAAAGGCGGTAAAGACAAAACAAGGAGAGAATAAGTATCTAAACACACTTTAATAAAGAAACTACCGAAGGCTTTAAGAAAAAATAATTATACATTTCTTCAAAAAACAATCTTTTAAAGACAGCACAGATTCTCTACTATCTAAACAATAATGAAAAAGATTAAAGGCCAATCTATGTCATGCATTAGCCTATATATTTTTTTGATGTTGTGGATTTGCACATGTATGTAAAAATGTAGATTTGGGCTGGGTGGATGTTTTCTGTCCTTTTTTAAATGTATTTGATAATAAGTATCCTGGCACACGGATTATGCAAATCCAGAAATTTTCATCTATACATAAAATCTCCTGAAGGAGATATCTTATACTGTCAGCTGTCACTCCGGAGAAAAATCCTGTACACACTGTCTGCAGAGTTTCTCAGCAACAATTACTCGTATACTAGTTTCCATTTCTAAACAGGAGAGAACAACAACTACCAACAGTAATACCCATAAATAGATTCACCTCCAGCAACTTGTTTGTTTGTAATCACAAGAAAACAAGTCGAGTGCAGAGGGAAGGTAAAGTGAGTGTGACTACTGAAACTGTGTTTATATGACTTTAAAACTCCACCTGTTACCACGAAAGCGGTGCGGCAGCAGGGTTGTACCTGTGAAAATCACTGAATAAAACTGCATTAAAATTCATGAATAATTTATGTATCACCATGCCATCACATAGTATGCAGATGCAACAGTTGGCGTTCAAGGTTTGACATCGGCTTGTGCACACACACACATCTGATAAAAAAAAAGTGCTCCTCCCAAGGACTTACACTAACAAAAATGTTATTTACAAATGGAAATTGAAACAATATTATGAATAACTATGCATTATGCAATTTTATGCCTTGAGTCAGCAGAGTATAGTCCCACTCTGCTCTCCGTGAGTTGGTCAAGTTCCCGTCATTCATGCTGATGAGGTGTCTCTACCTGAGGCGTCTATAGCCTGAGGCTGAGCTAAAGAAATATACGTAAAGACACCCAGAGGTGTTGCCAGACATTTAAAAAAGTGCTGGGGCACAAGCCTCCAGCACACACTTTCCTAAAGAGCAAGTTTAAATCCATGGAAAGTGTGGGTAAGACTGCATCTTTGTTATGAATACAAATAACTGCAGGTGAAGACATTTGATCTAACAATTTATACTCTGCAGCTTTGTGCAAAAAGTTAATTTGATGAAAACAGAATATTGCTGAAAATGAGCACCGCAGTACACCTACCAACAGAAACACAGTGAAAATCAGGCCCACAGAGTTCAGCAGAACTGCAGAGATTGGTTCAGTGTTTCGTCTGTGGGGAAGACTCCTGACAAACCAAGGAAGAATTAAAGAATGTCTAAATATAAAAAGTCAGACACGATGTAGAGGAAGGCATAGGGTAAGACAAAAATCTGCCCCCTAGCTGTTTTGTCAGTTCAATTAATGCCATATAATCAGAATATGCTGTTTATGTGGGCTCTGCTTCACTCACATTACTGCCTAATAACTGCATGTTTTATTGTGTATGTCAGCCAGGGCCATGAGACTCCAGTCTGCAGTGGAGTTCAAGACTCTTCACTGATAAACAGATGAATTACACTGAATCACACTGAATAATTGCCAAATTAAATGTTTCAGTTTCAACCCTGATTGAAGAGGACTGGCTGATGCATGCCGACCATGGATGTATAATAAGAACTGGATACAGCGTTCAAGGCAGAACTAAGTTCATTCTTATGAAAGCTGCTCAGTGGCGCATGAAGCCAAAACAGCTCAACTGCCGCCTCTAAAAGTCCCCGGATGAACGGCACTGCTTCTACTCTACTTCCGCACTGTTGGATCCACGGAGCAGGCGCACCAGAGACCTCCGCCGACAGAGCCGGCGATATCCGGTTTAGCGCTCAGGTTAACTTGATTGAATCTTGCGGCTCTTCTAGACTTTCGAAATGTTATCAAACCAAATGGATCTAAATGGATCTAATGAGTGAAACCAGTCATTTCGGGTTGTGAGTGATGCCGGAAAAAAATTATCCACGGATTTATAGACATCTCTTTGGTATGTAAGTCTATGGGAAAAAGTATTGATGGGCCCAATGGCATCACGTGACGACCGCCATAGTTGTAATACCACCGTTTGGCCTCGATGTCAAATTAGCTTCAACGTTCGGTGCACTTCCTGGGGGCCTGATACTGACCCATTCAGATAGACCCAGAATCTGAATAATTGATTTGATTCCCAAATTCCCAAATATTAAATTGGTCGGAAAATCATTACCCTCCGTCTACCTACTGTATCACCCAGTTGGCTACATAATTATTATTGATTAAAGGAGGTAAAAACATGACTTTCAATTATTAGTTTTTGGACTTTTTAGACTTTGTAAAAAATAAATCCATCATAATCTATTATTACCTATGATTATAATTTTATGATGAGACAGCATTTCATTTTCATTCATTCATTTTAATTAAAAAAAAAATATATATATACAAAACAAGCTTATAGATTATGGATTTATAAGGGAAGATGAACAGAGACACAAACCGTGCAGTCACTTTTCATGTCAACATCATACAGAGCAGATGCATGATTTTGGACACTCAGGTGCCATGACATTTTGGCTAAAGCTAGCTAGACAACGAGGCCATGCACGTGAAATCAATGACAAGACAAGACAATAGTTAATTAATATGCGTACGCCACAAACTGGACGGGCTGTGAATTACTTTAAGTTACGGTAGATCGCACAGTGTTCCAATATGTCAAAATGATGGACGGCCTTCAGCTTTTTCCCTCATTGTTAAAAAAATTCAGTCAATGACAGAAAATACTCGGTTAACGCGACCTCTGCACTTCTGAAGTATCAGTGTGCCATACTTTAAACATGTTGGCATATGTCTGAGAAATGGCTGCCGCTGTGCAGTATGTCACCCTCAAAATGCCTGAGCTTCAGGCAAAAAAATTTAAATCTTTGTCAATTCACTAGGCTGTCAGACTCAGTGCACCAGTGGGGCTGACATCAGAGCTCCAAATGCCAGTCGTAAAACTTAGTGCTGGGATGTCTGTCTGCCCTCTCTGCCGCTCCCGCAGACGTACAGCAGAGTGGAGATGTGAGATCAGACATCTATTGCTTGGAGCTCATGAATCCGACTTGTAACAATGTTTAAACATTTGTTGGAACATCTGCAATGATTTTCGTGTTTTTTTTTCTGTAATACGCCTTTGATAGTGTCTCAGTCAGATTTCTTTGCATTTTTAAAGACTACTGTCACAGATGGAGTTTGTGTGCCGTGAGGAAAATGTTTTTTTCCCCCATCTTACTTGATGTTTTGGTAAATTCTGCAGTGCTTTTAGGGATGCCAGTATGCTTTCAGGTAGTCTGGCTTACAGAGTGAACAGTGCCCAGATAAAGCCTCTGCGCAGCTTGCACGGAGACAGGAAGTCCGTGTTCGCGTTCTCAAAGCCCCTTCGTACGGGAAACAACAACAGTCTCCGAGCTATCAACCTACATGCTGAAAATGCCACGTTTTGAAGAAGATTTGGACCATGCAATGAGGCAGACCTGCTCTGTTCTTTCAGTGAATGACTGTAAAGATCTACAAAGAATATTACAACATTTTCGTGTAGGTGTTCCACTGAAACGGTTCCCCTCCCGCCGCTATTTTGCAGATACATCGTCGCCGTGTCCGGGGCGTGGCACCGCCCAGGACGATTGTGATTGGTTTAAAGACATTTTTTTCACTACCCAGGAGTGAAAGCGCACTGGATCCAGACCTTCCTCCAGCAGAGACAGGTCTGGCTACATGAGACTAGCTTTCAGGTTGCAGGCACATTAAGTATCAAGCTTCCCAGATATGAAGAGTTGACATTAAGACAATATCCCTACCCTGGCCTATATCATTATTGTGTTTTGGCATTTTAATATGACACCGAGTATACGCACCATTAAATGCTTTTTGGGGGGTCTTGAGTAAATCTGCAGCACCACTTTCTTCCAGTTATTTGACAGGACTCAAAACAAAGTGTGGAACGGCTGGCCTGATCAAACTTTTGTCAAATGAGTTCCAGACACACATACAGAATAGTGTCACACTCTACAGGTATCAGTTTGTTTGTCGAATTGTCTGAAAGCATCTGAAACCCCCGACACCTTTCTGACGTCGGCCTGCATCTGACTATTGTAGCTTTTTCGAACTTGACAATCCAGCATTCATGCAGCGATTGTACAGGTGTGAATATCTCTCTCATGCTCTTTGTTGTCACTCTTCACACAACTTGTGTCACTTTTAATGTGTACGACAGAGTGCAACACCATGAATGCCTCTGTGGAGAGACTTGCCTATATGCCATTTTTTCCCCATTTGTAGGATTCATCACATCTCATTCCTCTTGATGATGGCAGGCTTTTGCCTTTGGACACAGTCAGAGAACACTATGTACAAATGTGTTCATTACAAACATTAGGGCTGTCCTTGATTAAACAAATTCTTAGTTGACTAACATTCATATGATTTTGTCGATTAGTTGATTTAATCGACAGATCTGTAAAACTGAGTTTCTTATGGCACTTTAAATCTTGTGTTTAGCTGTTGAATTAAAATCACATGCATGCATGTGTTCCTATGGTCACATTGTTAAATATGAACACGTGCATGAAATCATTTAAAACTGAAATTTATGTTAGTATGGCTTGGTTATCCATTTAGACGACGTAATACTACAATATCTCAATATCATTTAATTACGATGCAAATCTATTGAAAGATACATTACCATATTGAATTACTACCAAGCCCTATAAAAAAGCATAAAAAAATGACATTGACAAAGTCCATAAGGACCAAAACGACCAATTAGTTGACTAATCGGCTAAGCTGGGGCAGCCCGAACAAACAAAAAGACCAGAAAAAGAACACTAAAAGCATGAACAGATTAAAAAATGTATGTTCACATTAAAAAGCATCAATGCATGTATCAAATACATGACTTAAACACTCTTATCTTCAGCATAGACCTACTGAAAGCATTGTATATCCTAATAACTCATTGTGCAGCACAGCGTAAAAACAAAACCAAACCTCCTGCACACAAACAATTCACTAATCACAATCAAAGGATGAATGAGCAACAAAGAGCTGCAAAATAAGTTAAGTGTCCGAACTATTCAAAGCCTCAGTGGGCTCTGTACTTACTGAATATGTGGACAGAAGCAATAACAACAGCTTTAGTTTACAAACAAAAACAGGGCAGAATTTGACCTCCAATAACAACCACGCACAGCATGTAAATACTTACAGCCATGGGACCATGGCGTGACATTTATACATCAGGAAAGCAAACAAAAAGACAGACACAGAGAGAAGGTGTATCTGACTCACCTTATTTGATGTCAAAGTATTTTCTTTCATGGAGATGAAGTCCTCACTGTGAAGGTCCCGCTGCACGTGTTGCTGTGATGCTGCTAGCTAACTTAGCTTACAAAAAAAGCACGGCAGTAACACGCAAGTAAACAAGCTAATTCTCGGTTGTTTTATTTAGCTTCTAACGTTCGACTGTTTGTTGTGAGGTGAGAGCATAACTGGCTTGACGATTCACTGCAGTTTCTCCTCAGAGAGCGTGGCGGTGTCCTCACCTGTCTGCAATCAAAAGTTTGACTCCTGCACCTGCAGACTCCATCTCGACTTTAAGGGTGCAATACCACCTTTCACCACACAGAGTGGGAGACTTTGATCAGCGTTGGATCCCAGGGGGGCGCTGTTTCACTCATTTGAAGAAACTCAAAGAGTGGTGAAGAAAAAGAAGAGTGCAACACAACAGAAGATATGGCTGTTTTGGATCTAAATCCATGCAATGTGTGTTGCTCAAAAGTCAGATGGGACTATACTGCAGTTTTTCAAAACAGGTGTAAAAAGTTTTTATTAAAGGGATATGGGATTAGGAGAGGTGGGTAAATGGAGGCTACTCAGTATTTTAGTGAAAATATAGTATTTATATAAAGAGCATAGGTTAATAGCTGCAATAATTAAATCTGCATGTCACAACTTTCACTTTAGTTGTGGCATGCAGATGTAGCTTATGTGGCTATGCAGACTCCAGTGACGGAAAGCAAATAGGCTAAGTACACTATTGTACTTTTTACTGCATTACATTTATTTAACAGCTGCTTTTCATATTAAGATTTTACATGCAAAACATATGATCAGTTTATACAGGATAACACATTGTTATAGCTCACATTATATTAGTTTTAATTAGCTCCACCTCCACCAACTACAACATTGAAATACAGCTTAAATATTAATACATAATACTGACACCATTCTGCATTAAGAATACATTTAATTACAATACATTTAATTGTCTTGTGCTTACATAGCCAAATGCCATTTGGAATGCAGGACCTTTACTTGTGATGGAGTATTTTTATAGTGTGGTATTGCCACTTTTACTTGAGAAGCCTAAATTATTTGAATACTTCTACCACTGATTAAGTCTGTAACATAGTGTAGGCATACAGTAGCAGTCTTTGTTATCGTGATTTGGGGCAGGCCAGGACCACAATACGCTATATTAACACAATAAACAGACTGAGTGACATTCACACATCTAACTCACTCACTGCCATTTGTTATAGTTTTGTTTTGTAGCAGTAACACTTCCAGAAGTCATACAACTTACCAGCTGTGTGTGTGTGTGTGTGTGTGCGTGTGTGTGTGTGTGTGTGTGTGTGTGAGCAGATCCTCATTCTGGCACTTTCAACTGCATAGTGCCAGAGGGGCTTCAGAGACTGGAGGCTCAGACTCCCAGTTAAGATATTGTCAAAGCTCCGCTCTTCATTAGCCTCGAGGACTCAAACATCAAACAGTTCACCTTTCAGTAACACGTCGTTGTCAAACCCAGAGACAGCAAGCAGGTATAATGCTGAGAATCCTCTCCCATAATTCAATTCACCTTATCATGTTATTTCCACTGAAAAGCCTCTAATGTAACACTACGATGCAGTTATTTTGCCACTGCATGATGAACTGTTTATTAATGGTGACAGCTAAAAGTCGGTCAGTCGGTCAGTCAACAAGAATTTCAACACCCTTTGGCGGCCACATTTTTTGCCCTAGAGGTTGAAATTTGGCATGGAGGTCAAGTGTGTGTGTGTGTGTGTCTGTCTGAGTGTGTCAATACCCATACCATACTATTTAGTATGCCAGAAAAAGCGTTTTACTTTGTAAGGGCAGCTACTTACTGAAAGTAAAAAGTGACAATTGGCTAAAAGGGCGTGTGGCAATAGGAGTGGCCTATTGCAAAAATGTGTGTGTGTTTGTTTGTGTGTGTGCATGCATGCGTGCGTGTGAATAGCACATGGAAGAAGTTAGCTTTCTTTTCTGCCAGAAATCTTCTTCGATTTAGGCAACAAAACTACTTGGTTAAGTTTAGTAAAATAGACCCTTTCAAGCAGAAAGCCCTAAAGCCTAACTTCTCCCATGTGCATGTGAATGCTTGAATGCTTGAATGCGTGGATGCGTGCACGTATTATGTGGTCGCAGCTATTGTGACTTTGCGCTGGTGCAGTTCAAATGTTAATTAAAGAGGTGTTTATTTTCATTGTTTAGGTGCTGAAAAAATTTAAATATACAATGCATGCAAAATTCTCTTGTAAAAATCCCAAACAAACATAAATCACAGAATAACAACAAGGACATTTCTATGTTTAATGTGTAATAATAATGCATTGGCAATTCTGGCAATTCTGTAATTGCATTTAAGCAGTCATAGAGTTTGGTACATTTATTATACACTGGGATAGGTCAAATTTTTGAATCAATGTAAATTATTGTAAACAAATGCATACCAAAATAAAATAATGGGTAGAAAGTAGGATGTTGTTTGGAAATCTACAGTGTGATAAATCCCCAAATGACACGTATAAATATCAGTCTTTGTGTGGAAAGTTGCATATATTTGCATGCTCATCATTGATGCATCTGGTGTGTTTTTTGGCAATGATATTCCAAAACTACAGGTGACAGTGACACCGGTGCATTCATCTGCAGATTGGAGACTTTTAATAATATGAAGAAACCTTAGCCATTAAGGACACCAGGGACCTGACCGTCATTCCTCACAGTCACAGGAAACAGCAGAGTCCACGTACCTCCAGATGGCTTTGTGTAAAAACACATTTGGGTGTAAAGAAGTACCTGTCACAAAGACAGACTGAAAGAAAACTTGAAGAAGAGGAGGAGAAGCAACTGAAGTTTTTAAAGAACCACCATACTGTAGCAGCGAATATTCTGTCCTTTGTAAGAAATCGTCCCAAATACATGGCAGCATAATGACAGGAATTTGGGTAAACACAGTGACAGTTATTCAATTCAAGCAGCAGGAGGGAATTCACAAACCCACTTCTCTGATTTCAGCCTGTCCAACTGAGCTGATTAAAAATGAGATCTGAGAGAAACACGCCACTCAGCAATATGGAGGTCAAGAGAAATTGGAGCAAGAGAAATAGTCTATTAAAAAAAAAAAATCAGACACAAAAAAAAAACATCTGTGACACGACGGAAGGAAGGAAGCTGGGTTCATCAACAAAGAAGCACTGACATTTTAAGAAATGTATGACTGTGCAAAGTAAACACCGTCTCCAGCAGTGACATACCTGTAGTTTAAGTTACCTGAAGACGGAGAGTTTTGCTTAGAAGACGGCACAGCTCAGTCTCAACATCCTTTTCAAAAGAAACTGACACAACAAACAGAAAAACAGTCTTCTTTTTGGAGAAGGGATACAAAAAGGCAGTAAAAGTGAGTTGCATGCTTATACAGTAAAATACAGTGTATGGTTACATTGTTTTCGCTTAGGTGAAAAAGTTATTATATATAGCAGCTACAGCAACATTTCTCCCAGATAAGATTAAACTTTCCCTCCTTTTTGTGGATTTTGTTTATTTATTCAAAAAGCCTCCCCGGGTCGCTCTCTTTTTGTACACTAAGTATATTTCCACCTCTTTTGTGGCCTCTGTTCTTGTATGTCTTTCTCCAACGCTCCTCTCACAGAGCTATCTCATTCCTGCATTTCCTTCATGGATGGCAGAGCACGGTGTCAGCTGCTGTCACACGTCTCAACGTTCAAGTGAAGGCTTCAGTTATGTATTTACTGTATACTGATGGAAAAAAGAAACTATTTTCTCAAGTAAGGAAACAATAGTTGGGTACTTTTCCCCAACAGTTGTCAGTTTTCAAAACCCTTATGACTGTGAGACCTGCGGCTTGCTAAGGTTGTCAAAAGTATTGATACTCGATCAGATATAAATATTTGATAGTATCGAAAGTACCAAAGCTATAAAAAAAATATGCACATCGACAAACAGATTTTCAACCCAAGGCTGCAGAAACAATGGGGAAGGTTGGTATTTGTTCAGTAACTATTTCTGTACCAGCACTGTGTGCAGGTTGTTAATTAAAAAAACTTTTTTTCTTTTTGCTGTGGTATTGAAGGAAGTATTGAGTATTGTTTTTTTTTTTTTATATCATAAAGTTTAAAATTCTGGTTCATTTATTTCTTTTTAAAGCAGCATTAGTCTATAGCCTATATAAGTCTAGACATGAGCAGGACAATGTGATTGATAAGAAAACAAGACTATGAGCCTAGGATAAATAAATACTTCAGAAGATCCTCAAATCATTATGGATTCATCCTCTGGGCACCAAGAATGTTATGGCATATCATGGCAATCCATCCAATAGTTGTTGAGATATTTTAGTCTGGATCAAAGTGGTGGACCAGTCGACGTTGCTATCCACATAGCCGTGCCCCTAGTGTGGCTAAAAATGAAAACTAAACAAGCTATGCTTTTTAAATTAGTACAATACTAATGAGCTAACACAGTGCTCACTTTGATTTACATTTACTGTAATTATTTGGCTTTTAGGAGGTCATTATATTCTCCAACTGCCAACACTAAAGATGTCTAAAGACTGTCACGACAAGGAACAGCGGGGGCTTTTCGAATTTCTGATTGATTCAAGAACTTTTCGATGTTGCTAAAGAGATGCGAGGCCTTGGGGAGATCTGCTATAAGCTTCCTTTAGATGTAACGTCTAGCTTTAATGAGATCTGCCAAAAGCACTTTATCACAAGAAAGAGACGGAGATGGAGTCAATAAGGTCAATTTAGAAAGAGCAAGAAAGTGAGCCTGCTCAGAGTCTCCCTGCAGACCTGGGAACAGAAACTCAGAACTAACACCACAGAGCACAATTATCTGTTGCACTAAAGGTTATGGGCATTTTTACATTTTGCACAAATTTCGATTTTCTATATTCATAATAATTCCTCAGACAGCCTGGTCTCATGAAATGGCATATAAATATCATTTTGTGAAGTCATTTCACAGCATGTAGTCGCACCAGGCTTTCAACTACTGTAGAGCAACTGCTCTGGAAGTGAGTTCAGGGGGGATGGATCCAACAAACACAGAACTTTTACCCAGGAGACTGCTGTTTGTGTCCAGTGTGAAAACAAAAGTCAACGTTGAGTTATTTACATCGAGTATGTAACTTACGTACGTAACTCAGTTTACGTAACAAGTGTCCTTATTTTAACACAAACCACGATGTTCTCCTAAACTTAACCAAGTAGTTTTGTTGCCTAAACATACGTTTTGTTTGAATTCACGACGTTAACCACGTGTTTAAAATTGCAATGTGTTTAAGCGGCGTCAAGCGATCCTGAGGAAGCATCTGTATGTGACGATTTGGGAATGAGAAGATTAAAATGCGTAGACATGACGTGAAAAGTGGCGTGCCATTTAGATGTTTTCCCATGAGATCACGTCGCCTCAGAAAATGTGCATAGTTCAAAAATCTGGGGATGAAATTATATACTTTTTAGGGATTATGTTGTTTCTTTTTTCACTGAACCAATGCTTTGGCATGTACTCCACCCCGGGTTTTGCAGATCTGACATCAGGACATTCAGAATGAGACCGATTTACTGCAGTTACAATTATTTTATAACTGCTATAAACGTTCATCCACAACCAAAGAAATTACAAGTCATCTCTTGTTTGTTCAGAACAAAGGAAGAGTGTGCCAGATACCTAAAGAGTGCATCAGTCATATTTGTACCTGACGGAGGTGTTTGGTCAGAGCGTCTGAAGCGGAAGCAGAGGATAACAGTGTTTCTTGTGTAATGTGTGTGTCCTGTCAGCAGGCAGCCTCTGGGGCGCCTAAGTGTACCATCTGTGACCAGGTCTGCCATGCCATCATACACTGTACCTCTGCCACTGATGATGAGGACGTGCCGGAGCACATGACTTCTGCTTTCACTGCCAGGGAGCAGCAGAGAGGAGCCAACAGGAAGCGCTTTGTTTGTTTTTCTTGACATATAGTTCTGAAATCATAATTACAAGGAAAAGGTGTTATTTAGCACAAATGAGCATAACATGCCAATCAGAATCAGAATCAGAATCAGGTTTATTGCCAAGTAGTTTTCAAGTACAAGGAATTTGTCATGATGTAATGGTGCATTACAAAAAACAACACAATAGGAATATATACAAGTGAGAAAAAGCTCCAAAATACAGGTGGTAAAACTAACTCTAATGTATAAATAATATAACAATAAGGAATATGTAAACAGTATGTCATGAGTGAGAGTTGCATAGTTTAGAGGATATGTACAGGGAATATTGACAGATATATATATAT
>JAOVVB010204986.1:0-10815 GCA_028570985.1 Heterobranchus longifilis
TACAATTGGGGAGAAAACGGGGGAGAAAAAAAAAATTAAAGAAAAAATTAGGTCGACCAAGTTAACGTTTGGTCGACTATTTGTGGGCAGCCCTACATACTAATGTTAAACACTACTAACACTAACAAGTATCTGGATAATGTTCTTCTGAGGACTACTGCTGCTTTAGCAGTAATACAGTATATCCCAACATTTCTCTGATTGCAGACTCTCAGAACAGATTTTGGACTCCCACAAAAGCCCACTTACCACTCTTCCCTCCAATCTTTACTGTATAAACAGGTTGGTATCCATATTTCATGGGCCGTAGCCTTCCGCAAAGACTTGTTTTCAAGGTTGATTTTAACCTGTTTGTCAGTCTCAGATATAAATGGTCGTGCTTCCCACCCCCCCATCAGCAGATTATTCTACTTACCCCACATCTCTCTCACTGACTCTCTCTGCCGCTCTGTTTCCCTTGCTCCCACATGTACCACTCTCCTCTCTACCTCTGATTATCTCTCCCACTTCGCATCTCCTCAGGAGTGTCGACCATTAAATGCGAACCTGGTCATGCTGTCAGTCCCACGCACACACAGAAGAAACACAGCGGCGCACACAGAAACCGTAATAACTGTCTTCAGAAGAACAAGAAAACTATTTCACAGACTTCACTTTTTTTCTCTTCTCATCTTCCATGGATGTTTCTCAGTATTTGTGAGGATAATATTGGTGGTGCGTATTAAAACTGAGACCTGTCAAAGCCTTTCCAGTTTTTAAATTGTGCCAAAGAATCTACTTTCTTTTATGTGTTTATTCTCACCTCTTATTTGAGCTCTTGTTGCAGGCGGTGCTTTTATCCCTGTTGCTGTCACTTATATTCTTTCTTCTCTAGCATAACTTTTCAGAGTTTGCAGATCACCAAATCTCACACATCTACCGCTGCATCCAGAAGATCAAAGCACATTATGCATTGTAGCGCTTTCAGGTCTGTGACATCCTTCCCCGGTTTTGATGTTGTATTTACAACTGTTTTTCAAAACCTGGATCCTTACTCTTGAATTGAAAGTTTGGCAAATAAGAAGAAAAGACCACAAAGGGGAAGTCACCGTTAAAGGGACAAGAAAAGTGTTTTTTTTGTCAATTCAAATCTTTTTCCAACTTTAATTGGCTCTCTCTCGCCACGGCAGTCAGGGCGATTAATAAGACAATTCAGTTGGAAAGATGAGTTTTGGTGTTCCCAACAACAGACAGGACTCTGCAGTTGCCGTGTGAGAGCTGGAGCAGAAAATGGATAGTCATTTCCTTTTATGGCCACGGAAAGCTGCTGTAGAGATTCAGTCTTGGTCTATAATTGAGACACCAGGGTATATTCTCTTTCTGGACAGACTCTAATGGTTAGTGCATTAAGGAGGATGATTGAAGAAAGCAACACACTTACAGTAGAGGCTGCGGTAAATCAGAAAAGATGGCTTTTTGGCCAACTTGTAGATTGCAGTGGGTTCATACTGTGCAGTGCTTTAGGTCTTCCCTCTCTCTCATCTCTGGTGAGAGCACTCTTCAGCAGAGTTAAATGGGTGTAATTTTGAGGCAAAAGAGAGAACACTTTTAGTGGTAATGGAGAGAAGGCTTTGGACATGTTGTCATTGCCCTTGGAAATACAGTACTGTAAATGCACTCTTCAAGCTTCGTTATTAGGAGGCTCTTTTCTGCATCACTCAGGTTTTATATTCAGCTCATGAGGGATGAGGAGGCAGTCGCTTTCATTAAGACATCAACTGGGCTGCATATTCACATACATGCAGGTTCAACGTGCATAGTTCTTCCATTGAAAGCCTCACAGTGTTTTGTTGTTCAGTTTTTATCTTAGTCTTTTAATAAGAATTCACATTTTAGTCATTTGATTATTATTGTTAGTTTTAGTCAGTTTTTTTGTCGATGTAATTTTACTCACATTTTCATTGCACATTTTTTATTTTTATGTCTTCAGAATTCTGAAGCTACATCTGTCGCTGTGTTTGATGTGTACAGTAACCATGGTTACACGTGTTGTGCTATCACTACAGTAGGTTTAGCAGAAAAGGCGTTGATTATTTGTTTGTACCAGAATGTAATGCAGACAATACCCATGTCATTCTGCAGTAAAACAATAGAGTGTAAATACAGTAGTCATTCCCAAACTCTGGCTGTTTGGATTATAGACTGGATATAAAGATGGACGACATGACAGCTCCCTAAAAGTGAAGCCAAAACATCTCAGACATGGGCCAAACTAAAAAATCAAAGTACACGTCAAATTGTTTTTTCCCAAAATGGTTTCTGTCATTTTAGATAGTTCTTATCACACTGATGTATGTCCACATGTTCATTTTTTGGATAAGTTTGGTTTTAATGAATTAGTTATTTGATGTGGGATGTAATGTCATGATTGACAGCTGTGATTGACTCGCGATTGGTCAGGCGGATGTATGGGCGGGACTTCGATACTACGGCTCCACCGCCTGATCACTACTGCGCAGACTCTGGCTCCAAATGAGCAAGATGGCGGCGCCCATATCCGGAATATTTTGGCTTCACTTTTGTACAGTGGGAGGAAGTGGAGACGCGTCGTCCATCTTTATATACAGTCTGTGGTAAAGCCTTACAGAGCTTTCATACATCAATTGGTCATTGCTAAAATCAGGTCTAAAATAGGGCTGCACAATATATCGTCTTTCTATCGTCATCGCAATATCAACTTGCATAATAAACACATCGCAAAAGACACTCAGGGATTTTTTGAGTTAGTTGAAAGAGAGTATCAATAGAAAACTGCTCTTTAAAATTTGTTGTATTTTAGCAGAATACTGAAAGCTTTTGTTATCGCAATGTTCAACAACGTTATTGCATACTGCATATCTTCCTCATAGCGTGCAGCCATGGTCTAAAACTGTGATGATATTGAGTCGAGACGGATAGCAGAGAGAATTAAGTCAAAAACCAAGACCTGTGTACAGTAAACAGTGTCTTTTTTTCCCGTATGCAACACTAATGCGTCTTGAGTTTACATGTTGTACACACATATGTAAACTCAAAGTGTTTGTAGAGAAAGTGTCTTTGAAGATTGTTTTTAGCAAGGCGGGAAAACGATAAGTGGTCCAACAGCAGCCGAGTAAAAACAAGACATCAGAAAAGAGTTGTTAAAATCTGACTCCAGGCCAAAACTGCACTCCGACACTACAACCCTGCCAGTGAGAGTTCAAACCGAACAAGAAACTGCGTCTCCTGCCTCCAAGCAACCAGCTACTTTGATCCAACACACAAGCGGTCAAATGACAAGACGTCTAGAAAACACATCATTCATTCAGGCGTGAACGTTTTAAACTTGCTGCGTCATGACTCGGGTAGAAACCAGCCTCATAAATAAAAGATCACATTTCTCACTGAACCTTTACACTGGATAATGTAAATTATGTCATCATTCTGAGCCTGATGTCCTGTTTTTAACTTCTGAAAATGTACAGTAGATTACATTTCCATCATCAGTCTGTATTTTATCTCGACAGAAACTTACCTCCTTCAGGAGCTCTCTGCTTTGTGAGTAGTTGTCCTTGTCTGAGAATATTTCGGACAGTTCCTCGTATCTCCTCACGGCCTCCCTGTCAAGTCACCAAAACAGTAAATTTAATTAAATGATCATTCATATTTCAATATTGTTAAGATAATGAAATGCAACAAAGACCTTTTGTAGTGAATTTGAAGAGCAAAGTCAGAATCATGTACTGCATGCACTGGATACTAAAGTTTGAGGGACAATAACTGATGGAAAAATTGATTTAAGAACATTTTATAATAATAATAATAATAATGATGATGATGATGATGATGATGATGATGATGATGATGATGATGATGATGATTCAGAGATGCCGTGACTGAAAATGTTGTGGGTTTATGTTGAAGGGACAACACTGCTGAAGTGGCGTTTTCTAGTTTTAGCTTTAAGGAATGAAATTTGATTTTACTTCTACTTCTTCTTTATGAGGTTTATTTACCAGGTTGCCTTGGTGCATAAAAAATAAAGTGTCCCGAGGGCAACAACAGTTTCCTGTAATGCTGTTTGAAGCTGTGAAGAAAATAAATATAATACTTTATGTAGGGTAGCTGTTTTAGAAATATATATATATATTTTTAACATGTGATCAAATATAAATTCTAAGAAAATGACTTTATCATATATTTTTCTTCATAGAAGGACAAGCTTTAAGTATTTTCTTTTAAGTTACTTTTGAATCTCTTTAAGCACCACACTATATCAGGGCTGAAACTAACAATTATTTTCAATGTTGATTAATCTGCTGATTATCTTCTTGATTAATCAATTAATTGTTCGGTCGAAAAAAATGGCAGAAAATAGTGAAAAATAACAATTAGAATTTTCTAACACCCAAGCTGATGTCTTCAAATGTCTTGTTTTGTCAGCAGTCCAAAAACACAAAACAATACTGATTTTCTATCATATAAATCAAAGAAAAACAGCAAATCCTCCAGATTATCACCAGGCATTGTTTGGTGTTTTTGCTTAAAATATTGATTATTAAAATAGTTGCTGATTATTTTTCAATTGATCGACTAATCAATTAGTTGATTAATCATTTTGGCTCTACACTACTTAAGTAAATAAAAAAAAGTAGTATAAAAATGTTATTTCACAGTTTACAGTGCACTTTTACCAAAAAGATTTTAAAAATTAGCTGCAGAAAAAGTCCCTAATGTTGAAACTGCTGAATATTAACACTGCAACTTTTAATTTTTGTGAAACTTATTTTCCCTGTAGTTTGAACAAACTTTTTAAAAGCTAATTCCCACCTGCTGCATGTTAGTGAGATCTCTGCTCCTTTACTCTCCTGTGTGGACACTTTCACTGGTCATAGCAGGAAAAACACAGCTGAAACTAATAACATTAATTATAGCTCTGCTCGTTTTGCAGTGGGTGTGACACTCAGCCAACGTGCACGATAACATGTCATTATTCAAGAGAAAGATCTATTTTGAGAATGAGATGTCATTATTTTTCAGTTTCAAGACATTTTAATAAAGTGAGCTGGAGACGTGAGGTGCCACCGCTGCAATTCCTCTGTCACCAGCAGAGGTCAATAAAAGTCCTCGATTACTAAAACTGCAAAACCTACTGTTCTGTGTTGCACATCTCCATGTATTCTACAAACTCATACTACACCTGAGTTATGTAACATAAAAAAAAAAATAGTTCCACGTATACTTCTTATACTACTTATAATTCCTTCTTCTGTTTGTATTGTCGTTTATTGTCCTGACTTTTTTTTTTTTTTACTTTTAAGTATTTATTTTTATTGAAGGCAATCAGAAATATATATATATTTATATATTAACTTTGACCAGATCATTTTATTTGGTTTTCATCAGTGATTGTGTCGACGAAACACCAGATTATGTTGGAAAATCAAGCATTTTTCAAGGAGTATATTCGATTTCAATCATTTTCCAAACTTTCAAGACTTTGTACGAACCCTGTAATGACAATTTCGACATTAATGTTTTGCTGTGTATAAACTTTAATAGATAATATATGCTCTACCTTTAATGATGGCTGAAGCCTGATGTTTACACAGCATTTATCTCTATTATTGTGTATTCTATTTGAATCCAGACCTTCCCCCAGCGCAGACACAGCGCTGTGGAGATGTGGTCTGGCTACGCGAGACTAACTTCATACTAACCCCATGCAATCCCATTTTTTTTGCATGCAATATAAATGCATTATTTTCACCTATTCTAAAGTGGTGTATTTGAATATTTCTGCATACCGAGGTGCATAAACAGTCTTGGAATTATATAAATTAGGTATGACTGGAAAGATGAGACTCTTGTGGATTCAATGAGCCCAATTGTACTCATGTGTGATGATGTTAGTTGCCATAGTAACCATTTCATTGTAGTGAGACCATTTAATATTTATGGATTTCCCATGTGAAAACACACACAGTGGAAAATATTAAACAATAATAGGCTAATTAGGCATATTTTTTTCATTTGAAAGTCTGGCCCCTACAGTGTCTGCTTAGAAGAATTCTGGCCCTTGGACCTTCAGCATTATCATTATCCTCTCTAATAAATTCCTTTTTAAAAGGAGGAGTTGTTCAGATGCAGACCTGTCTGTGTCCTGCCACGTCTTCCTCAGCCGGTGGATGGGGTTACTCTGCAGGGCAGACACGACGGCATACAGAGAGGAGAAGTTCTTCCTGGCTCGGCAGTCCTGTTGAAAGCACACACACAGATGAACACACTCATTTGCATGCACACACACACACACACACACACACACTCGCACTGTAACTGAGAACACCTGTGGGTCTGGCTGGTATTGAGTTACAGTGTCAGCCCGAGGTGCTGAATAATGCATACTGCTAAAGAGGTTTGTCCCAAAAGAAACCTGCGGTGGGCTTTAGGACGCCACTTTGGCAGCAAACCAGTGATACTTCACTTTGCCAAAGAGGATGTTGGAGTGTGTGTGTGTGTGTGTGTGTGTGAGTGTGTGAGTGTGTGAGTGTGTGTGTGTGTGTGTGTGTGTGTGTATGTGATGACAAATGCAGCTTCATACAGAAATACTGGAGAGAAACCGTGTTTTATTCACAGATAAAGAGGCTTGGAGAGGAATAAAACTGCTCATGCGACCGTAACAACCAAGGACAGGGTGTGTGTGTGTGTGTGTGTGTGTGTGTTGTGTTGTGTGTGTGTGTAAATCCTGTCGCTGCTGTGAGCTTTCATGTTTTAAAAGAAACCGACTGTTGCACAATAGCCAGTTAATCCACATTTATCTCGTATAATACTGACGTTTTTTTAAAAATAAATAATACTGAAGCTTTACCATTTGCATCGAGGTCGTACATCACATTTTGTTGACTCAGCACATTTCTTCTATATGAACTCTTCATGCAGAGTACATTTCCTTTTCCATTTCCTGGTGTACTGAAACTATACTTCCAGTATAAAATATGCTGATTTTCAACAATCTCTCTTCTCATTTTCTGCCAAAAGTGATCGAACACCAAATACACTCAAACAGAGAGAGCACTGTTTAGTGATTTGCTGCTGCTCTGTTCAGAAAAGAACCATGGATCAAGACTTCATAATGTGTTTTGCTCTCAGCTATTGATTAAAGTGAAATTACTGGAGCAGTCACAGCAGAAACCAAGCACTGTGCATTTGTGATGGTATGTGCACAGTCAGAGCTGAGAATGGGATTAGAGTTCGGGGATTAATGGGGGTTTATTGTAGGAAAATGCACAGTTGAGGATTCTGGAAGACTTGAAACCCCAACTGACATAATGTTAACAATTTCACTTCAAGATGAGCAACATTTTTGGTAACACTTAAAGGTCATGTCTATAATGCACATTCATAAGACATTATAATGCATTTATAAAACTCTTTATAAATGTGTATAACCATGCATGATAATTTATAACATTATGACATAATGCATTATAAGGGTTAATAATGTTTTATAGCTCCATGCCAAAGTGATAACAGTGTTTGAAAGAAGAATCTGAGTCCTCAATTACACAGTGTGTAAATATGAATTTGCGTGTTTTGGAAAATAAATAATTATATATATATTTGTTTTTTGTCTTACACTTAACTTGCAGCCAGCAAATAAGCTCAAAAGTCCTCATAATTGTTTTATAGTATCATGCATTGATTGAAGACAAAAATGTCATGCATGGTTATAAACAGTATAAAGAGTTTTATGAAGCAAATGCAAATGCAAATGCATTATAATGTCTTATGAATGAGCATATAATTCCAGCCTGTAAAAATAGCATAAAATCCTGCATTTTTAAGAGCTGTGACCTTTGATTTTTGCACACTGACCTCTGCCACGCTGATCCATTTCTCCAGCAGCCGTGCTCTCTGCTGGCTGCGCAGATTGGTAGAGCAAAGGCACGATGCTAAAACTGCATTGGCCAACTTGTTGAACTGACGTACGGTGGCCCGGACGGACCAACAAACACCTTCCCTCCCTTTCTTGTCCCTCTGAGACCACAGAGAGCCGAGGCAGTGGTACGGGACCAGACGGACAAACAGCTCCTGATGAGGGACAGCACATAGACAGGGTTCTTACACGTTTTACAGTTAAAACATTACAGACTTTTCCAGACTTCTCTGTAGATTTCTCAGACCATATTTGACATAGGAGCACAAATAGCTATGTTTATTATCTGGCCCACGCTCTCTCATCATACGTGTCCACAGTGGCACAGTGGTAAACATTTTGGCTCCAAGAAAAACACACTGCTTGTATTTAGACTTTTATATTTTAGAAAACAGAAAAGGGGCAATTTTTTCTGCTCTCTTTTCTTTTTTCCATCCGTATCCAGACCTGGAAATTACTAAACTCACATTCCATACTTTTCCATACTGCGTATGAACCCTGTATAGATCTTTAAATAACAGCCCGTTTATTAAAAAAAATCTGGAATCACACCATGAGACCTGCAGTGTGAGGTCTCGTGCTGACAGTTTCTGTGGGTGTTTCTGTTTGTGTTTGCAGCCACGGTGGCTCATGTTACTATAAACACCACGTTAATTCTGTGTATTCTCAACAAACTGCCGTTGCTGCTGTGAACTGCAAAAAATAAAACTGTAAATAAGTGACTACAGATGGATGCTGCGTCAGGGTTCCCACTCTTTTTTAAGAAATCATTTTCCTTTCCAGGAGTTTTTCTTTAAAATTCAGGACAGCAGCTGCTCACCAACGGTCATAAAATTCTGCTCGTATAACGGAAAATAAAATACAGTAAAATATAGACTTGCTGCCAAAAAAAGATTGCTGCAGATTGACTGACGTGGGAGCCGAAATGAAAAGGGAGCGTGCAACTGTCAACTGACAACACAGATTATTTCCAGGATATTTGGTCATTTTAATCCATTTCCAGGTATTTCCAAGACTGGAAAACTAGTCTCTAAATTTCCAGGTTTTCCAGGAAGCGTGGGAACACTGTGTGTTTTATCAGTGAGTGAAATAAAGCAGAAAAATTATAAATGTATCCATATCCAGCCTGGTCTCCTGAAAATGACGTTCCCATACAACAAAACTGCATTCTTAATATACGTTTGCAGGAGAAACTTATTTTGTTTTTGATGTATTACAAAAACATTTCTAATCACAGTCAAATCTGTGAAGGTCTGTGTGGATGGATGGGTCCTCTGACCAAAAGTCTATGTTGTTATTTTAACAAGCATACTTTTTTTTATTATGTAACAAAAGTACTTATTTTAACTCAAACCACGATATTTTCCGAAACCTAACCAAGTAGTTTTGCATCAGTTCACAAAGTTCACGAGGTGTTTAAGATGAAACACTTCAGGTGAATAGGACAACAAATGTTGATTGTTGAAATTAATTACTTAGATTAAGACAATTGATTTCTGGCATTACATCATCTAATGTTAACTTGTGGTGAATTTAGGAGAAATCTACAGACGCAAACAGACAAAGTGTAGTAAAATGTTTTCTTTCCACTTGTCTGAAAGAAGACAAGCAAAATAGTCTGACCAGTGCATGAAAAATGTTGAAAAACGATGTTTTTTCCTGTAGTGTCTCGCCTTAAAATGGCGACCGTAATCCGGGAGAACAAACGTTTCCCTCGAAACGTAACTGAGGATGCAGTTTAGTTGTATGGGAATGTAATTCTGTAGGAGACAGGGTTGCAATATCAGGTGACCAAAGTTCATCACGACACAAAACAGGATGAAGCAAAAGGACACGTAACGATGGTGGAAAGCAGACTGTACCTGAACTAATCTACAGAGTCAACACAGAGCAGAGATACAGACAGCATCATGCAAACACACTCTGTAGCTGTCAAAATAAACCAAATAACAGAAGCTTCGCATTGACTGAACTGCACTTCAATTTCAGCTTCGTGCTCAATATTTTTGCTTCATGTCACCATCAAAACCACAGAAGAAAACTCACTGTCTCTATTTTTGTGAGCTGCTCAGCGATGAGCGCTGCAGGGAATCCCAGGACGCTGGTGGGTTCAAACTTGGAGGCGTCAGGAGGAGGGCTGGTGAAACCGGTCTGATCTGCAAAGAATGAGATCCAGAACATAAGAAACACCTTGGTTTGTAGGCCCTCGAAATCTTTTTTTATCTCTTTAGTTGCAGGAATCAGTTTCTCTCAGGCTACATCCACGTTACTGCGTTTTCGTTTTAAAACGTTTTAAAACACATCTTTTGCTACGTTTATGCCTCGCGTACGCTTTACTCCGACGTTTCTGAGCATTTTCTAAAACAGAGACGTTTGGAAATTTAGTGTGTACGGTCGAATATGGAGAACTTTGGAAACAATGACGTCGACACCTGCATCACTCAGTCTTATCAGTTAGACAGGTCTACATACCTTTTGTGACTTCATCCTTTGCCGTTGCCATGGCGTCATCCACCGATAGATAAAGTTCCTGCTACCGCTCCAATATATTGTTGTATTTGTTTTGCAATGACTCCCAATTTCTGTTTTATGCCGCCTTTTATCATCTCTTACTTTTAGTAACATCGTCATCGGTCCAAGCAAAGAAATCTCTGCTCTTACTTCTCGCCATTGCTGTTCTTCCTTTGTAGTATTTTCAGTTGTTGTTATTATTATTAGTTCTTAGAATACATGCCTGATTTTCAACCACTGAATAGACAATCTACTTTTACACCAGTACACACATGCAGAGTGTACGTGACTGGTCAGGCGAGATGCGTCTTCAGTCGTTTTGATACGGACGGAGATTATTTCTGACACGGTGCTAAAACGCTTGTATGGAC
>JAOVVB010205007.1:0-10815 GCA_028570985.1 Heterobranchus longifilis
CCCCTGCCACATCCCCACCCGAGAGCTGGAACACATCACATCACTGACATTAATTGTCACCAGAAACGGCGGCTGATAAAAGCTCCCTGCCCTGTTTCACCGCGGGGATACTGTTGAGTCACGTGGGAATTCAGTTTGCTCCAGGAAGCTATACAATAACATGACAGAATAAGCATTCTTATGTGTGTGTGTGTGCATGCACGTATGCTCAACATGACAGTGTGTTTGCACATGCAGTGATGAGAAATGTCAAAACACATTGGAATCACGTTAGCCCACTGTAACCCTCAGGAAATAAGTGTGATGGGATTAACCGATAAGTAGATAATTCACATCTAAGAGTATTATCTCAGGATAAAACAGTGCTTAAGTCATCTTAGATGATACGCTGCTACAACACACTCCCCACAGTGAACCAACAATAATCTAATGATGTGTCTTTTGTGCAGATGAATCCCCAAAGCCAGTATCTTGTGGTTGATGGATTACAAGCGTATGTTGTGAATTAAAATGAATATTTAATAACCTAATTAATAGAAATGTACCTCATTGTACAGTCATACCATAACATAGAATATTGCTTAAGCATTAGCACATGAAGTACCATCAGAATGTAATGGGGGACTTCTAAGAATTTAAATCTTCAACTGTGCTAATTAATTCCCAATTTCCCATCTACATTACTGGTGTTGTCTTATAAAGGCATAGTATATGAAAAAAACACAATGAGGACTTTAATTTCTAACCACTTTTTCCAAGAAATATGTAAATGTAGATCCTGTAGAACCTGTTACATGTGGAAGATGGGAGGTTATAATCTAAAACACTTTTCAACTAAATGTATTCCTGGTTTAAAATACACCTAAACTGACTGTTCTGTGCCTCAGATTGTTTCACATTTGTATTAAACGATGAGAATCATAAGCTAACAGGTAATTAACTTGGTTTGTTCCAAAAAAACATCTGAGAAGCTATTGCAGCATCTATGCTAACCTCGTTAGGAGCTGCCATTGTTGTTTTGAATGACCAGTTGCCTCTTCGTGTTGTCAAACCACAGCAGCAGCTCCTCACAGGACGCTGATTGGTCTGAACCACGGTGGTTCGGACACAAACACATTACATGAAGCCTGACTAGGCTGGGTGGATGTTCACACAGATGGATGTTCATGTTATCTTGTGATATCGTGAGAATCCAGTTGCTGTTCAAGGTAGGCAGGTAATGCCAGCTGGGTGTAATCACTACCCAGTACTTTGAGGCACAAAAAAACAAACATGTTTGTTGTATTTTCCCAAAACTGCCATAAACAATTTTTAACTCTTTGTGATCAACCCAAACATCTCTGCTTTCATAAATGCATTGAGTTTGATTTTGCCACAGCTGCAATAGCGGATGTGCTAGAGAGCACAACACACAAATCAGCCACCATATTTACAGAAGGAGGGCTGGATTTCCAATCGTATAGAATGAGACGTGACGCCAAAAGACAGTCACAGCATCAGCCTGGGCTCCAGAGAAATTCAAATTGCTACATGCTATGACCTTGTCACACATGTACGAAAAGGTTTTAGCCCAGAATTGAATCAATGTTGGACAAGATCAAAATGGAGGTTGTATTGATCAGTTCAATGGATGATTCCCAGATCTCATCTGAGATCCTCGCACCAAAGTCATCCTCTCATTTTGCTTCCACACGGTCCAAGGAGAGTGAGGCAGGGACAGACTGGAAAACATCATAAATCTGAGCTATAAAGTTGTTCTCAGTAGGATATCCATGAATACATCACTCCAGCCAATTGGTAAGAGTTTGAGAAGGGAATGCAGGAGAGTGTTTTTTTAACATTTGTAATTTGAAGGTCAGTTATGTAATCATCTGGGTAAAAGACATGGAAATGTTATCTTCAAACAAGTCCTTTACTTTGCTGTGACCTTTTCAGGACCACATCTGGAATCCTGTCTCCGATATTTGAGGTGGAAATAACGGACTATGGCCTATATAAATGGCAAAGAGGAGAATGCTTGATTTAGTTCAAAATTGGTAATTTTTAAGGAACTTGTAATAACAAGGTTCCCTGCAGCCTTCAAGTCAATAGAAGTACATACAACCTAATAAATAGAGCCACAAGCAGTGATTCTGGGGTCCAATCCAATATGGACTGTTGAATGCTGCGAAGAATCAAGACCAGGATCATTTTTTGACACCTGAATTGAAGATAACACACAGGTTTTATGATGATCGGACAGACGCTCATTCATTTACAGCCAAATCTGTACCAGGCCCATGCTCTTCTTCAGCAATGCCGCCACCCCCTGCTGGTCAATTTAAGACATTTTTGGAACATGTTTCGTAACAGCTTTATCAAAAGTATCCCAGAGTTTGTTGATGTTTGAACAAACTGTCATTGATTTATGGCCACATTTTGCACCAGGCCAATGCAGTTGTTTGGAACTGGTGGCACCCGCTATTGTGCAATTTCAAAATAATTTTACACACGTGGATTAACATTGTTATGAAACATGTCCTGTGAGTTTTGTAATGATTGGACAAACAATGTATGATTTATAGCATTTGCATTAGTAATGCCCCCCCTGGCGGTTGGTTTGAATGGGGTATGTTTCAGGTACTTATGTGGACATACCATGCAAGACACTTCTGAAGAAAAATAAAACAATAGGGTTTCAGCCCCTCTGGCTTGAACCCCAATTATAAATTTGGAGAGCCATCCTGACTGGTGCCCATACTGGTTTCAGTGGATCAGCACACTAAGTCAAATACTAACATCAGTCAACCTTCTTTTACACTCCTCACATGTAGTTGAAAGAAAATCAAAATATATTCTTTTCAATCAACACCTTGGAACAACCAAAAGGGCCCAGTCTGAGGATCTCAACCAGCACTCAGGCTTGCACAGGACTTCAAGGATTGTGATATAGCCACGGGACATAGCCAGCTGAGCCATGAAAGTAGAATCTTAAAAAATCAATTCTGAAACTCACAGGTAGCTGCAGCAGAGATCATTTCTCCTTCAAGCATTGCTGCAGCATTTTGGAGGAGTTGTAAGGGGGGAAGAAACACTTTTCAGAAACTGCAGAGAGGAACAGAGTGAGTCACAGTAATCCAAATGAGAAAAAAAACATGGAGGACTTTCTCCAGGTGTCCCTGGGATAAAAAGGCCTCAGTTTAGATGCAGTTTTACTGTCGGCAGGTGGTTCGCTTGGATGTGCCGGTCAGGCAGGTAGATAAGATACAGCTTTTTCCTACTGTAACCGTGAAGCAGTGGGGACAACACATGGGCAATATGAACAGGAAAAGGTAAATGAGCCAAATATGTAACACCTTACATTTGATGTAGCACTTTGAATGTGGCTTGGTGGGTAAAATAGAGAGCTACAGGGTTTCATCTTTCCCTAGAGAATCTGTACAATCTAAGATCAATTTTACAGATATGGGAAAAAAAAAACTAAAAGGCGATGAGAAATGGTGCGTCCTTTCAGAGAAAAATTCACACATTATCGTTATTCTTTTTGCTGGCAGCAAAAGGAAAATGTGATAATGTCCAATGTCCCTACATAAACTGTCAGCTGAGTGTTGTTCAATTAGAAGCTAAAGTTGAAATGGCATGAGCTGCTCTCGGTTATGTTTTGAACACTCAGAATGCCTCACACACCAAAGACCTGAGTCTTAAATGAAGTGTAAAATCTGCTCCCAGTCATAGCAGGTTAATTAAGACAGTTACCTGAAGCTGCACTGGTCAGATTGTAAACACACACACGCACGCACGTGCACACACACACCATACAATCATGTCTTTTGTGTGTGCAATCCAGGGAATATCACTCAAACTGGCATTTTAACAATTACTTTTATATGTTTTTGCTAATTATCTCTCTCTCTCTACACTCTAAAAAGTAATTCAGGGGACCTTTTACCACCACTTAATTAAATGCATGGTTGCAAGTTAAAATTTATATGTATTCTATTTAGATAAACCTTTTAAGTTGCAAACATTATTGTGATGAGTTGTGTTGACATAATTGGTAATTGCATCAACTTAATAGTTTATGCCATTTAAACTCAAATTTGTGTTAAAGTGTTAATTGATGTAAAACCAAGTTGCAAATTCAAGTTGCAGTACCTTAATGAAATTGGTTTGATAACTTAATATTTCTCCACCTGGAGTTCAGGATTTGAAGTCCCCTCCCCTGCCTACTAACACACAGGTTCACACAGTTAAGCCTGTGTGTTAGAGGACATGTGGGCTGAACAAATAGGCTACTATACAAAGGACATTTTCAAGGTGAGTAATATTTCATTGACAAATAAATTGATAAATATGTATCGATAAATAAATAATGAATTTGGGTATATTCTGAAATGTGATATCACCAATAGTGGACTTGTGTATGGAGGTTAGGCTACACCTGCTATACAGTTGATGGAATAAGTTGTACTACTATATGTAGTTAATGCTAGTAATATTTAGCAGTGTACTTTTGCAATCCAACCCTTTAGTTTAGCATAACAGTGGCTAAAAATGATAAAGCTTCCTTTGACAAATCTGCTCAAATAGAGAGGGCTTTCCATTTGTGCCTTGGGGAGGAAAACATGATTACATTTTTGTTTATTTGTGTAACTGTCAACTGCATTGTGTGATCTAAATTCACTCACATTTTTAAAAACTTCACATGGGTAGCCTTGTAGTTTCACTGTAGGCAATTGCTGTTTGACCAAAATTAGCAGCCTTTGGAGTGTGGATAGTTCTGTGAGAGGGATACAAGTAGTAGAGGCAGAGAAAAATGATACAGTATTGATACAATATTTATAACAATAATATAACATTTAGAAGCTAATCATCTTTTCATTTGTTTTACAAGGGGGCCAAAATCCTGGAGGAAAAGGATATCCCAAGGCATTGTGCTCTGCTGATGGGCATAATATATGCTCTGAATCTGAATTATAAAAATGTCTCTAAAAATTTAGACAAGGCAATATGGCCAATTTGTTTATTTATAATTTGTGGGGAAATTTAAATGGTTGATGTTTTTTTCCAAGATTGAAATAAATACAACTGCATTTCAAAATAAAAAAAACAATTTTGTTGAATGAATGAATTTCATAAAAGCTACTATACAAACAATAACATTAAATATAGCTTTTGTTATTGCTATATGTTATTGTTCGTATTGATAAGTACTGTACAAAATCTAATTGGAGCAACTTAATTTTTAAGCCATTGTCAACTTAAAAACATTTGTTCATAATTATTGTAATTAAGTACATAACACTTAAAAATAATTTTAAATATTGTGGGAAAACTACTTAAAACCATAATTTTTATGAGCAATTAACTTAAAAACCTGTGTTTGTGCTACCAATTATTAAGTCGGTGGTAAGTAAAAAATACCTTTGATTGCAGAGGAAAAGCTAATTCCCCCAAATCAATGCAGTTTGTTGGTTGAATATAATTTCATTAGAAGTTGTCCTAAGTCAAAAAAGATTGATGCAAACAGTTGCAGATTTTTTTTGTTGAGCGAAAGCATTTCTTTTTAGAGTTTTAGAGTGTATCTCTGACTACACTATAATATGTAGGCTGTTCAACCAACTAAATGATCTGTATCTATAAAGATGGACGACTTTTATAACATCAAATAAAAACTCATCAGACTTGTCAGAAAAATTAACAAACATCAGCGTGATAAGAATTAATCTCTGGGAAAAATGTATTTGACATGTACTTTGAGTTTTTAGTTTGGCTCATGTCCCATTCACTAACATGGAGGAGGCAGGGTTTATGACCTAAACTGCAGCCAGCCACCAGGGGGCGATCTAGATGTTTTGGCTTAATTTTTGGGGAGCTATTAGTCTGTCCATCTTTAGATACAGTCTATGATCTGTATCCGTACAATGAATGGGCAGAGTTTAACACAGAAGTGAGTGGGGCCTGTGCAGAAGCTATTTATTAGAAAACTATTTACAGATTAGGGCCTAGTCTCAGAATTAAGCTTCAGAGCAATGTTTTTGATCACAAGTGTAATTTAACTATTTACAAAACACAGCTACCTAATGAAGATTTACCTTCATCACGAGTATGGATATTGACACATTTTACTCAAATGATTATCTGCAGAACACCTGAGTATTTGGCTCAACCATATATATAGGATAGTATAAATAACCATTAACTTTTCAGAAACACCCAGACATATAACGATAAATATAACAATAACATAACAATCAAAAAACGTTAACATTAATTTAGCTCAAAACAAGTTTGCTTTCTGCAAACGATTCCTGTAAAATAGTCAGTTTTATTGTGAAATATGTAATACATAGTTTAGTATTTTAAGAATACCCTGCAGTGCATTGAGTTCTATTGAAATGTGACTTTCAATCATGGGAGCTATGTGACTACAATTGTGTATTCTTGGTGTTTTTAATGAAAGGTTAAGTACATATATAACAGCTGATATTAAGTTGCAGATGTGCAGTGGATTACAAAGGTTTCCATAGTGATCAGTGCATATTCATTGACATTACAATGATGACCCTGCCAATAATTACTTTTGAGAGCAATGTCTTTCAACTGAAACATTTTTCACACATAACTTTAAAGAACAGCATAGCAGAGAGCAAAAATAAAGTAGAATTAACTTAATCCTGCAGCTTGTAAAGGTGTATCTAATGCTACTGACTATCAGCAGATGTGTGTGTGTGTGTGTGTGTGTGTGTGTGTGCGTGCGTGCGTGCCTGCGTGTGTGTGGTGGGAGTTGTGCGACAGTCATTGTCATTACGAGATAATTCTATAGAATATCTAAGCATCTTAGGAGTCACTGTGTCTGTCTTCAAAGATACTTCCTTTCTCTCACACTAGCTCTGAGTCATTGAAAATATCTGGGAAAAGCAAAATTGAGTTCTTTCTGGGAAGCCTGAGAGGAAATTTGCTATGCTGTTGCAGTAAATCGTAATTCTGCTCCCACTGTTTTACTGTAGCAGCTTATACACTAGATGCTGTTTGACAGTTGGTGGTCAGTCTTGGCAGAAACAGGTTGGGTTTTTTTTTAACTCTTGACCAACTGACTCAGCAGGATGTTATATCTCACAGCCTATAGAGAAGAAAGTTGGAGGAAAGACATGACGCAAACACCTGAAATTTTGTACACCAGTTTAACTTGCTCTGGATGCTTTTCAACAATGCCATGTTGTGTTCAGCTCTGCTCAAACAGAGCCATCTTCTTGATCCATGCAAAATCTTTGTTAAATATAAAATATCAGTTGCAGTGGCTCATCAAAATGACTCCAGCTTGTACATCATTGCACAATGACCATTGTTCAGCCAGCTGCCCATTATCTCAGCAGAGACTGGAATGAAAGTGTTTCTGGGTAGGTTTTCTAGGTAAAGCTCCTCAAATGAAACACATTTAACCAAGTAGCTGGACCTACCAGCTGGTGCCAGCTGAGATGAAACAACAATTAAAAATAATTTCCGAAGAGTGTCAGCAGATAAAGTAAAATAAAGTAAATGGTTATATATATATATATAAAAAAGAAAAAGAAAAAGTGTGTTCTATCTGGGATACTGTTATGGAGCTCTTGAAAGAAAGTTCATTAAGATTCCTTAAAGCTGCACTGGTCGATATTTTTATTTGAACAATGGAAAGAAATGACAAACCCACAGAGAATGATCACCAATCTGCGATTCTCCTCAGCTCTACGGAGTGTTTTAGTGTCTTTTAACCCAAAAACTGCAGTTCTTCAAATGGCCACTTGAGGCTGGCTCCAAAATCGAGTCAATCCCCATAGACCCCAATGATAAAATGCCCAATTTTACAGCAGAAATAAAGATATTTACAGTCTGGTACAAAAAAAATGTTTTGGTCCCTATAACCAATTTCCCCATCCATGACAACTGTACAGGGGTGAATTTTTATACAAGTCACCCGTTTAAATTATATTAAGGCTTAAAGTTATGCATAATTAAGGACATGGCCACTTTGAGTGACAGGTGGGTACCATCACAGGTGGCTAGTATAGACTGTAGGCTTCATTTGGCCCGCCCCAGCTCCATCCATGCTCCACCTCTTTGCCCATTTTTTAATTAGCCGGGTGTTAGGCAACGTCAGGCACTGCCAATATGGCGACGCCCAGAGCCACCCACTTTGTGAAGCTCAGAGACTACGTCCATGTTTTGTACAGTCTATATGCTTTAAGCTTGTTTTTCCGCCCATCACTTTACTGTTTTGCTTCACTCTCACAGCTCTCATCAACCCCATTTCCAGCCACACGTTGCTGCTATTTTCAGTAAACTCTCTGAGCTCTGTCTATAAATGGAGTTCCGTCAAAAGTTAATTACTTGTTCCATCATTGTCCGTAAAAGATGTTACGTATATTATTTCCTTCAAATTAAGTGAAGAGATCAATTTGTCATAAATTCAAAAATTCAAATGCAAAATAACTTTAATAACTGTTTGCTAACACAATCGTCATATCACATTTAAAAGGTGATAATATATTAATCTTATCAATTCAGGTTTAAATATTCTTCATTGAAACACCTGAGAGCAGAGAAATGTAAGCCAGAATATGTACTATGATTGCTTGATTGACAGACACTGGTTTTTAGTCTACCAGAATTGTTCATCTGACCCCTAACAGACAGCCAACCACAACAAGTCATTTGTCTGCAGCACTGCCAATTCCAATCAGTGCTGGTCAATGAAAACCAAATACAACACACACACACAACTATATGTACAGAAACCAAACATACAGAAGCATCTGTTAAGTACTCATAAAGATGACTTTGCCATGAGGGGGGATTTGTGGTGAAAGTGAAACTTTATAAGATCAATAATGTCAGGGACTGTCAATAATGACTTGCTTACATGTATTGATATGCTGACAACCCAAAGAATGGCTTGTTTGTCCAGAGGCTTACTACAAATCAATACTCTTGTCTAAGTTCAGTGACATTATGTTCACTGGCCATCACAGGACTTAATGATGTGTTGCTGTGCAGCCATATCTAGATGTATTTCCCCTCTGGTATTAGCTGATAGAGATGTGACTATTGTTTGATAAAGTCATATTTGTAGCACCTGTATATTTAGGACACATTCATCTACAGCCGGCAAATTAAATCAATCAATCAATCCGTTGGCTGATCTGACATAAGCCTGCTCTGGGATCCAGATAATCTCTGATGGAAGCACAAAACCCCTAACCTGGAAGTGGTTACATAATCTATATGTAACTGATGTTGTCTGAAACCCCTGGTTTAATTTCTTTGTGCAGCCATTTTGCTCTAGGCTAGATTTCTTTAACAGAAGTTTTAATGAAATACTGATCAGGGCATTTGTTTCCACACAACAATTGATCTTAGTGGCTAAGACCGGCTAAGACCATTTTGTAGAGAAATTTCTGAGAGTGTTTTCTAAGAATGTTTTCTAAGAGTGTCTCTCCAATCACACATCACTGCGATCATTGCTGTCTCGGCGATGGCAGCTTTACATGATGAAAAAAAAAGGCCTCTCTTGCAAAAGAGATCCTGATCTCAATGAGACCTGTTCAATAAAGCGTTAAATATAGGCCTAAATCAGCTGTGCAGACCTGTCTCCCTCAAACTACATTTGAAAACAGTCAAACACAGAGGAAATAAAGTTTTCACTATTGATCAGTTAGATAATTAGTCAGGGCTCTCATCTGTACAGATTTTTATTTTAAGGATCATCACATCCCACTTACCAGACATGTTTGTTTTGCAAATACTTCGATTATTAAAACAGTCTAATTTAAACAGGCCTATTTAGTCTCTCTGACTAGTGAACATCACCATCAGACCCACGTTTCCACAGAATAAACCTTCAAACAAGGCAAATCAAATAAAAAATCTCTCCAATTCAACAAAAATGAAAAGTTTATATAAAATCCACAAAAAGTCCACATCTAAACCAATCATCTGTTAGATCAGCTAAGAGCCAGGCATTTCCCATAATGCCCAGGGTCTTGCAGTTGGTGGAGAACGGCTGCAGTGCCTGGCTCTAAAAAACTGATCTTGCATTGTGCGCCGATCACCGGTGATTAATTCTGTGCAGGCCTGACTCATCTCGAACAAGCCTAGTGTAACCTTGACTTCACTTACGAACGGCTAACTTTTACAAAATTAAAGTGTCCCCACCTTTTTCTGATAAGTTTTCATCCTAGGAGAGCTCCATGAGTACAAGCACTCCCCCCGAAAGGCCAATGGGCTCTGTCAATGTAATCTTAGCGGTTTTAGTATAACAAGCTGTTGACACATCAATAACCACGATTGTAGCCAATCATTTTCCCTTTCTAACTGTATATTGCTTGGGTAGTTTGGTTGATATGTCCCTCCCAAACATATGTTCACAGCAAATGAGTGTGCAACATTCAAATGCTTCAGTGTGTTTTTTTCTGTCACAAAAGTGAGTAACAGCAATTGGCACAGTTTGGCCACTAGGAGCCACATTTTGTTTATATATACTTTTGTGTTTTTGTGTCCTTGTTATGCACCGTATCACCAAAACAAATTCCTTGTATACTTGTATACAATAAAAACAATTCTGATGAAAACGATTCTGATTCTGACGTAGTTTAGGTTGTGTTTTATCCACATGCTAAACAAGCACATTTACAGAACATAGAGGATGTTACCTTTCAAATGAAGCCTGATACTTTTGGCCTTACAGTTCTTCTGTTACAAGCTTTTCCATTTGGTATGCCAAGTAGGGATGGGTATCGAGAACCGGTTCCGAGTTGGAACCGGTTCCGAATTTCCAAGAACCGTGGAATCGTTAAG
>JAOVVB010205018.1:0-10815 GCA_028570985.1 Heterobranchus longifilis
GCTTGTGTCGCTGTGTAGTGTGCAAAGGCCTCTCTCATGCCTGTGTGCGTGTATGTTGTGGTATGTTAGCATGTTGGAGGTTTACATGTTGTACAGAACATGTCCTTCATGGCATTTACATGTTGTCGTTTGTTCAAAGCAAACTCTGGTTCTCATCTGGTATTTACACTGGAAAAAAGATGGCAGCCCGTGAGGTGGGAGGTCAAAGGTCAAGGGATGGTTGGTGTGTGTGTGTGTGTGTGTGTGTGTGTCTGTGTGTGTGTGTGTGTGGGGGGGGGGGTGTCCAGGTCATGCACTTGTAATTTGACTTTGATGATTCATTACAGGTGAAAGATGAATAAACGCTCCCTGATGGTTTTACAGTGATCAATGGACTTTTCTTTCTCTCTTTTTTTTAAATTTTTTTTACAACATCTCACCTATGAAACATTTACTTTTTATATATTTATATATATATATATATATATTTTGGTGTGTTGTAAAATCTTTCTCCGGCCCTGCTATATGTCGACTGTCTGCATGACTGACAGCAAGAGCAGTGGTGACAGTTACTACTGCACAAAGCACTGTATGCTACCTTTTTTGGTTAAGAACACACAAACACACACAGTCCAGGTTTCCCAAAAGCATTCTAATAAGCTGCATTTAAATACCGTTGACTCTTTTCTAACTCTTTGTGGCGCTAAAAGTTTGTCATTTCTCCTTTTCATGGCTGTACAGAAAAACACCTAATTCTGACACCAGATCTACAGAAGTCCCGAGAGGCAAGTGAGACATATTTTTTCCTGGTCATCAATTTTATAAGTCTGATCGAAACTGTGATTTTTCACCTGTGTTTATGATACTTGATACGTGTGTGTGTGTGTTTCGGCCACAAGAGTGCACCACTACCCCATGTTCTAAATAGACAGTTTCACTGGAATTGCATTGCTAGGCAACAGCTTCGGTCCATGTTTACGTCCTGTCCGGTCAATAAATTAATTAATTATTTAATTCATTCATAAACGTCACGGGCCAAAACTTTTCACCTGTTTTCACATATGAAAAAAAAAAAAAAAAAAACATAGAAAAATAATGATAAACACGGCAGAGAGAACAATTTAGATCCGACTTAGAAAAATCACTTGCCTCTCGGGGCGTCCGTACAGATCAGTGCCACAAAGGGTCAAAAATCAGATTCTCTGACTGTGTGTAAATGCAACTTTATTGCTGAGAATCTTGATGTCAGCTTCAAAAACGAGTCAAGACTTTTAAGATTTTAAACACAGATCTGATGGAAGAAACCTCTCTTGGCTACATGTCTAGAAATCTGACTCTTTGTGTTCTATTGCAAACGAAAGAATATTGAAAGAATATATGTGTGAATTTTAACTTTAGTACATTTCCACTCATGAAAACAATTTATTTTTTTCTGTTTTTCTGGGGGGCGGGTAGTTAAAGAAGCTATTCCCGAGCAGATCTCATTTCAAACACAATTCTAAGAGTTGTCTTTTATTATTGTCTACATTTGTGCTTCAAACACCTCTGAAAAACCAGGCTGCATGTGTCTTGGTGATTTTGCCCACTGGTGATTGCTGTGGTCTGACGTTGCGCTCCAGGATATAGACAGACACTATGCAGAGTATAGACAGAGACCACGACTGGCTAGAGGGCAGTAACAGGATGGCTTTCTTCACTGATCAGTATTGTAGTATCATATAAAAGCCCTTGCTGCTATGCATATTTAAGTCACCTTCAGTGGCTACATTCACACAGGAGCAAAAAATGTGACATTTTGTACACATTTTGACACAGATCTTGTTATTTATGTCTTCATGGCTGTCATTCAAATATTACTACATCCCTCCAGTTAACAGCAGCCATGGGACGATCACATCTGTGTCGTAAAGTGTTAAGGATTTATTGCGCCTGCATAAATGCACCCATTATTTTCTATTGAACATCTCAGTTGCAATGCTGCATTTAGTGTGTGCTTTCCTGAGGCAAAAGTGATTGAGGAACATTTTATTGAACATTTTATTATTATTATTATTTTTTTACAAACTTCCAAAAACATCCGACATACAGTAGAGGAAGTTGGTATTAATATTGGGTAACTTTAAACTCTCTCTCATATTATTATTTGTTCTACTTTGACACTATTTTTTAAGCTCCCACATGAAGTCATTGATCTGGTGGCAGTGTACCTGGGAGGCGGTCTCTCCAGGATCGGTTTTGTCAGAACCAGAATAATCAGACTCTTAATCCTGCAGTTGAATTTAACTCTACAGAGGCTGGTGGCCTGTAATCTTGTAAATAAAGTTGGAAACCTATAACCTGTATTTTAAAACAACCAATCAATACACATTAACCAGAAGATGACATGTTTAACGTCCACTAATCCGATTTTCTGCAATAAAATGAACAAGATGACATATTTTTTCTGTTTCGGCAGACTCAAAAACATCACTTCAAAAGATTCTTCAGATTTTACCAATCTGATTATTGTGGTTGTGCATAAATCCAGTGATAGATAACATCTGCATAAACATCATTTCTCATATAGATTTCAAATCTCTCTTCTGTCTTCGCTCCCGGCCAGCTTTCTATCCCCTCTCAGTATGATAAAATAAATTCTTACATCGATAAATCATCTCATAAATGTTTCACAAAAAATATATATATATACTGACTTCTTTTACACAGTGACTTGAAATAAAGAAGTTGGGAGTTAAAGGATGTTTTCATACCGCATAAACCAGCTCTTTTCAAAACTATATTTCCATAAATAGCTTCTATATAATTGCCTTTTCACAGCATGCTGCAACTTAAAAAACACAGATGGTAAATTTGCAGATAACTTTTTTTTCCCAGAAATGTACGTTCCACAGTGTATTTAGCTTATAAATCTTAAGTGTGTCGTGGCAGTGCACCTTTAAACACACACACACACATGCACGCACACGCACACGCACACACACACACACACCAGTTAATTCAATTTAGGAATGCCTTGAATAGTACTTCACTAGTAGTCTACAGTCAAATATAATCTATAAATTGTATATTATTATATATAATATGTGTGTATATATATATATCTATATATCTATATATCTATATATATATATATATATATATTTGTATTTGAACTGGCTTTGTGTTTCACCTAAATATTCTTTAAATACTTCTCTCTCTTTCTGCAAAACAACAAGTGCACATTTGGGTAGCCGATCACTATGAATTTTGGGCCTTTGTCATCAAAATAAATAAATAAATAAATACATAAATAAATAAAAATAAAGAGGAGCTTTTCTTCTTCACCCCTGAGCAGATAGAAACCATATCAGGGAATATAATGAAATCTTTATAGATATATACTATATTTATATAAATATCTAATCTGAACAACTTTTCTGATGACGCATGTTAACCCCTGCTTGAAGCAAAACAAAACAAGATGGCCGACGGTTGTTCAGATGCTTTCCTGACAGCTGGGATGTTTGAGCGCTTCTGCTACAGTAACTTTCTATTTAAATGCATTTTATTTCCTGGGAAATACATCTCTATAATAACAATACTGCTGTTTGGTACAGCAAATGAGCCATTGTTTAATTCTTGTTGTTTCACTTTTGTGAGACTTTTATTTTTTGCTTTTTTGGTTTATCTTTATATATCTTATATATATTTTATGCTGTTTTCCTTTAAAACAGACAATGCTCAATGGGAATTACTGACTGACCATTGACATTTTTATTGTTAGAGTGTAGAAATTCATTTCTGTGGCAGATAAAGAATTTCTCCTTGGAAACACTGCCATCTCCTTATTCATCCTCTCAGCTCTGATTTCCCAGCTGTCATGAACACATCTTTAGATAGAGACTCCCAGTTTAAGAGAGGGGGACCTGGACCAGGTGCCAGGTTAACACAAGTAATACACAGACCCTTCTTATTATTTCCTAACTTACCAGTGTCCCACAGTATATTATACACAAACAAATTCACAGAATCTCCTTATTTTGATCTATGACAGATGCCAAAACAAAACAATCTTGATGTTAAAATAAGTCAGTTGTGATGAACAATGATTGCGTGACTTTTCCCAGTTGTGTATTTCCCTTTTCCTCCTTGTGTTTCGTTGTTTTTTTTTCCAAATATGATTCATTGCATAGAAGGACTGGAGATGAGAGGTCGCCTCTTCTGCCCACCATATTTGTTGAGGTTGAACTCGTGTTTGTTTTCTTTTCTTTCTGGATGGTCGTTAAATACACGCATACAGATCCCCCCCCCCCCCCCCCCCCCCCACACACACACACGTACAAACATTAGGAACAGAACAATATAGAGGTGACTTTGAGGTTTTTCTGCGCCGGGCAGCATGCGAAGGTTCCCAGCGAGCGTTCACACAGACAATATACAGCAGAAGTTGGTTGGTTGGTTGGTTTTGCTTGAAGGCCTCGCAACGTTTGGCCCGACAAGAGTACCGTTTTGAGTACCGAAACCGCAGATCCCACAATGCACTGCAGGAGCAACAGCAGGGAGAACACTGACCTGAGAAGTTTCCATGACAACTGACAGTCTGAGAGAGAGGTTTTTCGAGGGTTGGGTTACAGGTCTGGACGCCACCATGATAGAAAATGAAAAGTTAAAAAAAGGCGAGTGACTTCGTGACACAACCAAGTGTGTTATTTTTGGTTCCTCAGTCACATGAGTGCTGATTTCTTTTCCTCCCGTTTCTTTTTGACACCATTTTTCGAGTGTGCTTTCACGTGCACATTTGAGAGTGAAGACACGTGCTGATACACACTGAGGAGCTTGGCGGGGCTCCCCAATAAACATCCATCTTGGAGGGTCAGAAGAATCACATTGAAACCCGAACCCGTGACGACATCAAGTCCAGTTCTGCCGCGATGTGTGACTGGTCTGCTTTTCAGTGCCTCTCTGCTGCCCTGCAGTGCTCTCAGACCAGACTCCAGCGTATCCCTCCCATCCACTGACTGGCTGACTGAAGACATGTTGGAGGAGAAGATCTGGGCGGTACCAAACTCTTGTTTACAGGTGAGCTCCTGCTCTCGATGTGTCAGCAGTAGTACAATACTGTACGTTTGGTGGTACTTTTAAGTCAGACTTGAGCGGTACATCAGTGGTATGTAAGACAGACGGAGGCAACACGCTTCTATTCCACCAGATGACACAAGATTGTGCTCTTTACTTTCTTACCTCTTACTCTATTGCTTTTAGTATTCATAATAAATAAGAGTCAGAAAATTGACAGGGGGGCATGATGGAGGTAACAAAACATTACAAAACATAAACAAAAGAAAAATAATATCACAAACAATTATCAAAAATTAATTTAAAAATATAAATTAATCTCACTGTGGCCAGTGTTCCAGCTGATATTACTACATAAAAAAGGGCGAGATGAAAGTATGTGTTTACAGGGTGTAATAAAAAATATGCCAGTTTTACTTCAAAATAAAAAATATTTAAGAATGATTAAGGCGATATTGGTAACCTGCAACATAAAAACCAGGCAATAAACAGAAATAAATTAGAAAAAAAATGAAAAGAGAACACAAGAAATGATAACCACCAACAACAACATGGGAAATATCTGAGAGCCAAATGTTGTGGAGCAGTTGGAGAAACCCCATCACCACAAGCACTGCAGGTAAATGTTGTCTCAATGGCTTTGTAATGGCTGAAAAACAACCCGCCCACATACGGCTTCACTCCAAATACCAATCGATTTTTTTTTCTCCTTAAGAAAAACAAAAGGCTCCTTTTATTCCCGTGGCCCGATTCCTTTGTGTTGCTCCGTAAATCTCTCTTCTTTATTATTGTTGACGTCGTCTAGCTAAGATGTGTTTCCCAGTGTCTTTATGGCCTCTGTTAAGTAATGATGAACAGTGTAAGGTCTTGGATATAAAGTTCCATGCATTCCAAATTCCTATGTTTTTTTTTTTTTAATCCACTATACACTTCTTTAAAGACATGGCAAGTTGAGGATCATTGGGCGGGGATTAGAAATAAAGAAGAATCAGCATTCAATAAACGCAGAGAGGTGAGGAAGAGGGGGAGCAAAAGGTTTTAACAGTTCCAATCTGGAATGTAGATAGAAACAAACCGTGGAAAGAAACGCAAGCTGACACACCGGTTCTCTGTGTGTCGGCTACGTCGTTTGCATTGTCTTATTCATTCAACGTGACATTTCCATTAATTTCCTTCCCGACAGGTGATGTAACAAGAGGTCTTTAGTACCAGAGAAACCTGCAGTACCTCAGCAAGTTTTATTCCATTTTCTCCACTTTTTTTTTTTTTTTTTTTTTTTTTTACTTAGAGAAGAGATAGAAAAGAGGAGAGAGGTTAGTTTGTTTCTGTTATTCCTAGTTTGAGCACAGGACTGTGAAACCATGGATCCCAGCATGCCATCATGCCTGCAGCAAAGCCACCATTTCCTGTAAGCAGGAACAAGCAGCTCACATATAAACGATGAAGTCGTCAGCATATCGGAGTAGAATTGCACCACCCTTTTATTTCCTTCCATTGAAGCTGCAGTGTTAAATCCACATGGAGGTGGTACATGGCTTCCATTGGTTCTACTCGTCTTCAGTGACTGAGTAGATCTCCGGTGACGCAAGGAGAGCTCCCTCTACTGGCATGGAGGAAGAGCAGCAACAACTTTGAACTTGGCCGTCATTTTTGGCTGCCAGCTGCTCTTTTGTGATGACGTGGTGGAGACATATTTAACTGCTACAGGTTGGTTGTAGGGCTTCGCGGGACTTTGATGGAGACTAATTCTTTGGCTGGGGACACTGGATGGAGGATAGTCCTTCTTTATATGGATGTTGGCTTGGCATGATCTGTGAAAAAACAAAAAAGGTTATTTAGTCAAAACTATTGAACACAGCCATTTTGATATGGCCTCTGTATGTTTGATATGTTCATAAATATATTTGTAGATTACAGTAACAACAGTTTATTCAGTTGTCACTCCACCAAAATGGCCCCCTGTAACTGTTGTTCACATTGTTTACAACATGCAGTAATAAGACTTGACTATTTCTCATATATGAACACCATAGCAAACATGTTTAGCACATAGCAACTGCTGTCCCGTTTGTAACACTGGAGCTCAATAAATTTACAATTTATGGGTTCACTAACCATTTAATGTTGATTATGCATTGGGCCTAGACCTAATCAATAAATGGCAACACAGACTATAGGAAATAATATAATAGGCAGTACAGGGGAGATAACATAATAGTCAAAATCAATTATCTGATTCAGTGCTCTGGGTCTAATTTTGACCATTTGTCTTATGTTTAAAGCTGCTTGTAAGTTACATGTAGTCAAAAAGCTTGGGGTCTTTTCTTGGCTGGGGGCCCTGTAAATGGGAAAGTCTGTCGCTGAGTGCCTAAGTTGGTGTCAGCGATGAAGTTACGCCATTGGTCGAACTCAGTGATGACATCAGCATGTGTTGGAAATGCTGTTGACTGGCGTAGCAGTGCCCTCTTGGGGCGAAATGCCCAACTGTGCCGTTGAGCACATGGAGCTGCGCAGTCAGTAACACGGAGAAACGGAGTGCAAAGTGGACTTCACTGCATCAAGTGGTGTCAGTTGTGTCTCTGATGAAGCGTGAGTAAAGCCAGTTATTTCTGACTGAACGGGACATTTATCGAGTCTTTCACAACATTTTGGTTTATTTAATTACGGCTGTTTTGCTGATGCTGAGCTAATTTACTCATCATGTAGCGTGTTCATGCTAATGCTAGCTTAGCTGCTACTTTTTGGTGGAACTGCTGGATGAAGACAAAGTTATTGTTTACTGATATGTAAATGACATCTAAGTCTGTCTTCATTATTACTGTTTGCAACTTCAAGGAGCAACCAGTGTAGTTTATTTCCTGTGTAACAACAAATGGTTGAAAATAGCATGATTATATTGTTGAATTCATTTAATGAAAGCAGTTCTCAATTATTTGACCTGAATGTAGCTTCCCCATGTCATGTGATATCCTACTTCAGTACACAACAAACAAATATTACTGGGACCACTACAGATGAACATTTAATATCCAGGAATTCACATCATAGACTCCCTGAAACAGTTTGGACAGACAAAGGTCACGGTCCAGCCACATACTAGGTTTACACCTCGTCTTGTTTGAAAGACACACAGGGAGCCTCTCTACTCAAATGAAGGTGATTGCTGTAATGCTGTAAAAAATGATGTTGGCCACTAGATGGTGGATAAGCCTAAGAAATGCTCTGCTGATCTACAGTATACTGTACATATATGTGGGCTCTCAGTAATCCAGCTCATTAAATATTTGTCATTAATAAGTCATCAAAAGGCAACTGGACTTCTGCTTCCTGCAAAAAGAGCTTACACATATTTACATAATGTTTTTTTTTTTCCATGCTTTCTCTTAAGTTCTCCCTTTAATATAAAATGTATCCTGTGATAATAATGTTGATAATAATGCATTGTATCTGCATTTATCTATTTTAATTACATTTATTTTAACAGAATTTGTAACATTTGTTTTAAAATGGTTACATAAATGTATGAATAGTTTCATTCACTATTGCATTCACAGCACATTAGTGCAGTAAAGGGTTATTGCTGTTGGCAGAATTTAACATGTAGACCTGACAAAGATCCTTGTTGAATCAAAATGTTTGTTCTTTTTAATAAAATCATCAATGTCACTGATTTGTGTTTAGGAAGCCAACAGCACGTGCTGGTATCTGTCTTCTGCCAAGCATGTCATGCATCAGTGTCAGTGTATTTCATTTATCCATTACAGGAAAAAGATTCCCTCAGATCTTCCTACACCGAGACGCAAAGAGCAGTGATGACAGTGGAAGCAGAAGCAAGAATGAAAAGACATTTCAAGTATGAAAACAACTAAATGGATCCAAAAGTGGACAGTAATCCCAAAATTATTGGGAGAGATATTCCAAACATCCCCACACACCATGTCAGCCTGTGCTGGCACAGCACCTGTCGATATAATGGCAAGGCTGCATGTTGCGTTGCTTCCTGACATAACACAGGAGTGAAGTCACTTGTATAATAGAATTCACAGCTCTGAGGTATAGAGGCTTTTGAATTGTGCAAACTAGTAGCGCTTAGTGTTCAACTATAATTTATTCTGAAAACAGGGACCTGCACACTCTTTTTCATTCTTGCTTTTGGTGATAAACCTCCTCCCTGCTTCAGGCTAACAGAGCAAACAGAATGAGAGAGCACTTCTGTGGATATGTAGACAGTCATTAGCCCCAAAGCAAAACACCTGCGTACCCCAGCAACGCATTCTCAGAAACCGTTCGTATACGAAAAGTACTGCACATACGAACATGTGTCCCGTTTTAAAAACATGTCCCGGTCACGTGATAGACACGTCATTAACGTTGTGATTGATGTTGTGAAACGGGAATAATTTGGTAGGTTTAGGCAACCAAACGATTTGGTGTGGTTAGTAAAAAAACATGGGGATTACCGTGACGCACACAGACTCAAACTCCGGTCTCCTGGGTGAAAGTCCTGCGTGTGATCGTGCCATCATCATAAAAGGCACACTATTTATACATTCTTTGACAAATAAGGTATCAGACTTGAAGTTTTGAGATAATCACATTTATCAGCCCCGTCTCCTCAGAATTACGCTCCCAATACAACTAACTATACAGGATTGCCTTAAACTAGATGTTTTATTATTATCTTACATGTTTTTTGTTCTGCTTTTATTTTATTTCTATCTTCCACATATTCTATTGTTCTTAACACACCTGTCTCTGCTACAGTATTTGCTGCCTATGTTGTTTGTTATAATTTGACTTATTGGTTTTACTGCATAGTATTTGCCTGTTTATATTTATTCCTGTTATCCTTCAATTTATTTGAAAGCACTTTGAGGTACGCCCCCTGTAAGGTGCTATATAAATACAGTGTTTTATTATTATTATTAGTATTATTATTATTAAACTGCATTTGAGGCAAACATATTTTGTCCTGGACTACGTTTGTGTTTGAAGCATCACAAATACATTTCTAATTAAAGTCTGCATTTAAAGTCTGCGTAGGGAGGAGGTCCAGGTGAATGGATGGGTCAAACAAACACGGGACTTTCACAGGAAACTACTAATCGTGTCCCGTGTGAGACCAAAAGTCAACGTTGACTTATTTTAACTTACGTACATAAATTAACTTATGTAACGTACTTAACTTACGTTCACAACGTAGGCCTACTTAACTTACGTACATAACATAAGTTATGTAACAAACATACTATTTTAACCCAAACCATGATCTTTTCCTAAACCTAATCAAGTAATGTTGTTTCAATTCAACGTTAACCACGTGTTTAAAACTGCGACTAATGTGCGCCTGTCACTGGTACTGGAGAACGTGTGATCCGAGAGAAAATACGTTTCCTTTAAAACATAACTGAGAATGTAGTTAAGTTGTATGGGAACGCAATTTTAATAAATATTTGTCACAAAAAAGTTGAATGGAAATGTAATTCTTTAGTAGACAGGGTTGCATTTACAGGTTGTCTTTGCCCCCTCCATGAACTCCAGGTCCCTGGTAGGTCCAGTATCCAAATGAATATCTGTCTAATGAATATATAACATATTTTTAGAATCACTGCCTTCTGGTTTTCTCTCCCACTATGCCTCACTCTGATTAACTGCTCCAAACAGGCTGTATATTTACATGTGCCCCGCACCAGAATTAATCTGTCCCAGTGAACACAGGCCACCAAAGGGCTGGTACACAACAAACAGCGTGCTGACTCACTGGACAGAAAGATGGAGGGG
>JAOVVB010205038.1:0-10814 GCA_028570985.1 Heterobranchus longifilis
CACACACACACACACACACACACACACACACACACACACACACACACACACACACACACACACACACACACATAACAGTGTAGCAGCATTCACATTATTTTTGTGCTTTCTTTAATTGAACTTTTTTTTTTGCCTGTGCCGTTTTTTTTGCCACGTGGATGTCTCATCCGTGATTTTTCTTTTCGTATTCTGGACCAATCAGTAGACACACCAGAGGGCAGGGTCTCCAATTAAAAAAAAAATGTTGTATGATGAGAGACAAGATTGTCTCTCATGAGCATCATCTATAATTGGGATCATTTCTAATTGATCATATATTGAGATTAAAATATTCCTCCACAATGTCCTGATATAAAACTAGCCAAATAAATGCTTTGTCTGTTTAAAGACAGTTTAAATACAAATCATTTTAATAAAAGCCTGATATTAAAACAAAAAAACCTGACTTACTTGTCCTGATGATAACATCATTTATTATGTTTCAATCACATTACAGTAGATACAGAGATTTTCACAACAGCATAACATACAGGCTATGAAAAATAAAGAAAGAACAAAGAAAAAAAGACTAAGTCTACATTACCAACATGTATAACTTCTTTAACCACAGGTATCATGAATGTAGCAGTGGTCCTCATAAACTTTTGGTAGCCTACAGCTTTGATGCAGTACAAAATACATTTTTTTTTCACTGACAGGGATTAATATGTCAGCATATGCTACACAATAACATTTCATGTACAAGATTCTCGATATCTTTCTTTACTAACAGTTTAGGCTACTCAGTAGAAGAGTTTGTTTTTTTAAAACTGTAAAACACTACTTATGAATCGGATTTAATCTATTCTGTGTACATCCAATCACTATCACCAAATGTTCAATATTATGTACATTGTATTCACAATTACAGTGTTTTCTGGAAACAAGGCGCGCAAGCCATGGAAGAATTTACACTTTGGCCATTAACTGTGGAGATGACAGTCTTTTTCATCTTTTTTTATTTTAATTGTATTGATTAACCTGTAGATAGATAGATAGATAGATAGATAGATAGATAGATAGATAGATAGATAGATAGATAGATAGATAGATAGATAGATTTCCCTAACTGTGAGGATAGAAACTGTAATAACCAATGTCCTTTGTGCAGTTTTTCTCACACTCTCTCGGTGCCAGCAGCTCAGATTTTAACGGGGACACTGTCTCTGAAACCGGCGTGGCAGAAGGTGAGATTCTTCTCCTTTTGGCCTGCTCAAAGATTCCAGAATCGCTCGAATCGATGGACTTAATGGAGGACGGCGTCTCTATCCAGCTCGACTCTGATGTCATGTCTTTAGGTTTGGCCTCCTCCGAGCCGCCGATCGGTGACCTCTCTGTGGGGATGGAGTCTCCCTCCTCGGCCAGGTAGTTGGTGCCCGCTCTTCCACCGATAGAGTTAGCGGGCCAGCAGGAAAAGACCGCGCTGGATTTGCTGTTTACGCCACAGTACTGCGGCGGCGTGCGTCCTCCCCAGCCTGACGGGTCTGCGTAATAGCCAAGAGGCCGGTTGGAGCAGCCTGCAGTCGGCAGGGGAAGAGCCTTCACTCCGGCCGCTGCGTAGGACAGCAAGGTGGCCGCGTTACCGGCGAAATCGGCGGCGTCGTATGCCGAGGCAGCAAAGTCCAGTCGGTTGTTGGCAGGGGTGACAAACCATCGCTGCGGGGGGGTGGCAACAGTGGGCTCGTCGGTTTGCTGCGGGGACAGCAAGCTGTTGCCGAGTGGGACGCTGCGCTCCGTGCCAGGACCAGTCCCCACGCCAGGGTGAAAGCGAGATTTGGCATAAGTGCTGACAAATTGGTCCTGCAGGAAAGAGCTAGGCATGGCATATCTCGCACCCGGCACGATCTGTGAACGCGGAGAGTCACCCGGTGATGGAGTTAGGCGGTCGATGTCGCAGCCTGTGTAGACACTGAAAAGATGGAGAGAGAAAAAACAGAGAAACAATTCAGTGACTAAACTGTGTGTCTCCAAGAAATGTAGGTCACTGTCTATTTTCACTTCATTCAGTAGACTCTCATATCCCATATGTGGGGGGGAGGGGGGGAGATCTGACTTTCAAGAGAGAATTGAATGATTTCAAAACATGTATGGCACCAAAGCTCATTTTTACGCACGTGGAGTGTTTCCAAATATGCCTACTGCTTTGTACAAGAAAATGAAATACATGCAAATTAGCATTGCCAAAAAAATATCGCATTGTTCTATTGTTTCACATCTGAATTTTGCGGGTCAGTATTAAAATCACTCGGAAATATGCACTTCATTTCAGAGTAAGACAACAGAGACGAGGACTGTTGTCTTCAATAACACAACCATTTTAACGAATATTTTGATATTAGTGTTCATTTTTGTCAAATATTTACATGACATTTCTGTCTGTTAAATTAAAAAAAAGAAAAAAGAATTGATTCAGCTGTAATGAATTCAAAAGTACAAAAACTCTCTTTTTTATTTTTTCGATTCATTAAAGAAAATATGAGCACCCTCTAATTTGGATAGCAAATCACAAAATATTCAGCAGAATTATAGAAGTGCATTTAAGCTATTTAATAATAAGTAACCTGATTGTTGATTATGAGTTTTATGGATTCGTATTACAACAGCATGTAATAAAACAAAGAGGCTACACTCAACAGATTTACAATCGAATAAAAGTCCCAAAATCTTCAAAATAAAAGAAAATCTTACGTGTCATAGTTGTCCCGAAATCCTTTAGCAAATGGATTGTGGTCGATTTTCAGTTGCGTAATCTGTGGGGGAAAAAAATAATGCATTGATTTTTAAAAAAAAGCAGTGTGTTTGGAAATCAGCGGACTGCAGCGTCAATCTCAATAATAATATTTCATTAATTTCTTGATTCCTATTAAAATCCTCTTTTTTTTTTTTTTTTTTTACAAAATAGTAAAATAACAATTAGGCAATTTGAAAATGTAGAACATGCTGCTTCTTTTTTTTTTTTACAATAATATTTAATTTAAGTTAGTTCAAGTTAAAACTGATAAGAGACTTGTGGGAGTGTTTGTGTGAAATATGAAGTGGTCGTACATCGGTATTCTGGTAAGCTGTGACGGCGATGAATTGGGTTTCTGTGAAGGTGAAAGTCTGGACTCTTCCTGGTTGGCTCGTGTCCTCTGTCCCATCCTCGTTTACTTCCACCACATGGAGCCTGGGCTGGTACTTGTGGAGAGACTGGAGAACCACCATCTGGAGATTCAATTACGCACGTCAGAAACCCAGCTCCAAACTTTGGATAGATGACTAAAAAGCAAACTGATTTAGCTCGATTTTTATCTTTATTTTATTATTATTGTAGGCTAATAACGTTGTACTGTTAAATTATACCAGTAAGGTAGTAAAAACTAGATCTAGAAAAAAAATCACAGCATTTCCCCAACAGCTATTTCATAAATAATCAAAAAAGAATATTTGTAATTGAAGCATTGCATATGATGTTGCATTACCTGCCCCGTGTTGTTGGATGCACCTTTGTTGTTTGTAAGCTTTAGCTTTCCAAATGATATTTCTTGACGCATCCAGTGCGCTCCAGTATTTGGTGAGTCCGGGTGCATATAAACCCTATTTCCTAAAAAAAAAAAAAAAGAATACGTAGAAACACAGAGAGTTAAAACACATAATAGCCTATTATTATTATCAAATAAATAAATAAATTCGTTTGCCAGGATTTTAAATTTTGAATGTTTAACCACATACAGTGATCAAAATGTATCAAAACTAAAACTAAAGTTTTACTATGGAATTAAAAAAAAAGAATATATATTTTACAATAAATGTAGGAATAAATTAATTATAGTACCTATTACATTTGTGTCTGCTTTTCCACATGGCACCCACTTGCCTCCTTGAAATCGCCAGTGATTTGGATCAGCAAGTATTACATCCACAAATATATTGTAGTGAGCAGTTGGGTCAAGGCCAGAAATGTTGAAGCTTAAAAATGGGAACATTCGTCTGTGGAAAATAAAGGAAGACAGATTTAGAAAACGCATCTCATAACAAAAAAAAAGCAACACAAAAATCAGGTTAGATTCTCCGTTTATTTATTATTTATTAATTTGTTTAGCCTCGAGTCCGTTATCCTTTTTATTTGGAGAAATGGTGATTCGATGCATTTTGAACTCTTGGAAATAAAAGCTTCACAGTGATGTAGCCAAAACATTCTGCAGGTGTATAACACATATGCGCACTTACCGTCCTTGCTTTGTGATGATCATCTCCGTTTGGTGTCTGTGAAACTTCAGCCACAGGGCCCTGTTGCACAGATACACCTGCGCTTTCCCCGGAACCAGTCCTGCCTGCGCCGTGGAGAACTGGTAAAAAGCCCCTCCTTGGTACGTGTGTCCATACTGTTGCGCGTAAGGGTAGCCGGCTGCCGGGTAGCCTTGAGGAGAAGTGTTGGTCAGAAGGCTGTTGTAAGCTCCATTAGTTATGACCGGGTGATGGGCCATATAGCGGCTGGGACTTCCAATAGAAAAAGCCGGGTGCGCTGGTCCATGCTGGGTCGGGTAAGGGAACATGGCACTGGGAGCTGCTGAGACTGGCTGTGGCTGGGCAGATGGAGAAAAGATGCACCTTTCTCCTGCAGATCCATCGAAATGATGACGGATGTCAGAGACTCCGTGAAGACCAGGAGAGAGTTTGCCCCTCTGGACGTCCCCTGATGCGTCCTTGGAGTCGGGAAAATTGTCTGCCTCTGACTGATTCGTCATCTCCCTAGAGTTTTTTTTCAGAGGTGAACTTCTCTCCAGGTTGTCACTTGCAGATATAATATGGTCCTGCAACGAAAGCTCGGATCCATCGGAGCTCGAAAAGCCACTGCCCACATTCATAAATTTCTTGGAGAGATCACTCGCTGGCGAGATGCAATTCTCGACCTGCATAGCTCAATAGGAAGCCACTATTAGCTCAACCTATATCACAAGCTTTTGCACGCGCCTTTCCTAATCTAACACGATGAAAACGCCTTGCTATGACTTGCGCTACCGAAGGCAGCAAATTAGCCAATTGACACCATCCTGCAATCAGGAAGGATTTTCTTTCCATCACTCTCCCAGCTTTGCTAATGAAACAAGTATCGCCATTGGTTTACTCAAGGCTGTAATTTAATTAGACAGCTCTTAATTAGGACAATCTGAGGAGCGCTGCGAGGAAAGTGATTTGTTTGTAGTGTGGCATGGGCCTAAATTTGATTAAAATATATGGATTTTTCTTAATATATAAAAACAAGATAAACAAAAAAATCAAAGTATAACGGTTATAAATATTGTTTTCTGCTGTCAGCTGTCACGTCAGCTGCGTTATTTACCTATTTATCCGCGTTATTTACCTATTTATGCGCCATGAGTGCCAAAGTATGTCTGCCGAAGAAACCAAGATATATTATTAACACGCCAAAAATGACAGTCCATGACAGGCAGTGCATCTGATGCCTTAAAATGTTTGTGGTATATAGCGTGAAATCATGGCGTCCCACTGAAGATGTGTTTATGAGTCCCAGTGCTGATAAATATTTGATGCCCTAAAGTTATGAACCAGTGGACTGATAACAGGGCTGCTGTGTGGCAAATACATCTCACAGAAAGTAAAGGGACATCTTAAGGCAGTTGATTTAGATTTATTTTTTTATTTTTTTGGATAAGTTATTTTAGAGTTAGAGGTTCATTAACTCACATTAAGTTTGGCTGGTTAAACATAATGAAATCTGCATAAGAAATAATTTCCCATAAAATGATATTCAAATAAAGATCATATTTGATTTGATGACAGGAGAATGCAGGCGTCTGAGATAACTGACAATTTGTTTGTTTCAGTAAATGAAAATAGATAAGTAAAACTGCAAAGCCATCTCTTTTTTTTTCTCCGTCAGACCTGCAGTGAGGACACTGCAGTGTAACGACACTTTGTCAGGAATATGAAATAAAATATTAGAATGACTACAAGTTAAAGTGCAGAGTGCCTGCAGCCAGTATAAACACTTTCCTGCTTAACTTATACTAACAAAGTTATTATAAAGTTAAAGGGGGACCACGCCCATTTTCAAATTCATATATGTTATTCTTATGGTCTAAGACCAAGTATTAGTAAACATGAACAACTCTCTCTCAAATCCAAAACATTGAGTGCTAAAACTTACATTTGTGATGTCATCAAGTTTAAAGTCTGGAGCTGCTCCACAGACAGTGGATTTTGAAAGATGTTATAGATGACACTGAGATAACCCAGGGGAATGCTTTGAGTATATTTGTACATTTTCTGTTTCACAGCTGAGAAAACTACAATAGTATAAAGCTCATTTGTTTATAAAAAATAAAACAAACATTCTGTTGGTCCACAAAATCAGTCACCCATTCATCATTCAGATATCTTGAGGTCAGAGGTCAAGGGACCCCTTAGAAAACGGCTGTGCCAGTTTTTCCTGCACCAAAATTTAACTTTGGGGCTTATTTAGCGCCCTTCCCGACCAGCTAGAATGACATGGTTGGCACCGATGGATTCTTTAGTTCTACTTTCATATGATACCAATATCTTCATTCTTGCTACAGCCTGCTACAGCCTCTTAAAGACAGTAATGTCAGTCGTCGTGCTCCAGCGGGTCTCTAACTGGGGTGGCCAGTCCTATTTCAGGGGTGGTCCTGGCCACCTCCTAGAAACGCCCTTAACTAGTGCTTTGATATTCTATGGTATACAGCTTTTTAAATCGCCATTGGTTTATACATTTCTGGTCATTGGCTACACCTGAACAATAATGTAATACAATACAACCTTTATGAAGCTTATACAATGTCAGGGATATGTTAGTCTCGCATTACCAGACCATACTCCACAGTGCTGTGTCAGCGCTGGAGTATGGTCTGGCTGCATGGAGTTTTCACTCTGGGATAGGGTGAAAAACGCTCCGGCTTGTTTGTATCTCTTTAAACCAATCACAATCGTCTTGGGCGGCGCTAAGACTCGGATGCAGCGACGGTGCAGCTCCATCTACATTGTACTGGACTTCATGAAATAAATATATAGATAAATATAGATAAATAAAAATACAATAAAAGTCTTTAAAAAAAATAACTAGATAGTGGAAGGGGCCTGACAACATGAGAGAGAGAGAGTACCGGATGTAAGTTTTTATCCCAGCACCGTATATCAGGTAAGCTGGGAGGTGTTGATTCAACACTAAACAGAAGTTTATGGAGATGTATTCAATTGCATTATATTAAAATGTGTTTCTATCTGTCCTTCTCGTGTGTGTAAAATGGGCATAGACACAATATGAGAAACACCTTTCAATATAAAGCAGTGCAGTACAACATTACGACTACAGCGTCGAAAAATCATTTCCACTTAATAACTTTTGGTTCAGTTCTACTACTGCATTGTTAACCTACAAGTGTGCACAGTACAATCTGAACAAGGTTCAGAGAAGACCAATCAGGGCCTGTTTCTCGGGTACATGCACGAGTTTGTATCTCTAAGGAACAGCCATGAATCTCTGAAGCTAACAAGAGGGGTCATTACAGTCGGGCTACAGGGTCCAGCAATCTATTCCTGTGAAACAAGCAAGCACAGGCTTGTCTGTGCCCAAGCAAAAGAGGCCACTATCTGCTCTCCTCATTACAGGATTATGGTTCACTTCCATCACTGATCTTTAATAAGCTAAATAGGCTTGTCCCCCCCCCCTCGCCCCCTCCCTCAACAAACCAATTGTTGAATCACCCGTGCAGCAACTCTGTTTGTTTCCCCCAGGTGCTCTGGTGTCTATTTATCAGACTTTCTGTCTTTTGGCTCAGCCAGCGAAAGTGGACATAACCAAAGAGGAGGGGGGCTGATTTGTTATGCCCGTGGCCAGCCTTGTCCCTCGGGGAGATAGCATAGTGCAGATTAGGATCTCTTTCCTCCTGCCTCATACAAACCCTCCACTGAGCTTAATGCACTGGGTCCCTATCAACCATATGCTATTTCCACTCCAAAATCATAATTTCATTTGATTTTTATTAGGAATTTAAAAGCACAACAACTCAAAGGAGTGTCATCACACAAACTCCAAGCACAGACTTTGCACAGTATTATTAGTTATTTGTAATAAATGTATGTTCTTCTCCATATGATTGCCTTGTGCATCATATCTTGTTGGCCATGTCATATCATTTCACACATCTTACACGTGAAAACAGGTGAGATTCGGCCCTTTCGATTGAGAGCATAACATTAAAATTTGCATCACACTTTAACCAGATAAAGCAAAAGGTCCTGAGAAGGACCGACCGTTCATAGGGTTAGGGCAGTGTTTCCCAAAGTTAGGGTCGGGACCCAAAATGGGTCGCGGACCTGTTTTTATTGGGTCGTCAATCAGCAGAGTAAAAATGCATAACAATGCTATGATATATGACTTAATTTTCCTAATTAAAATAGTAGCTCATTCTTTTTTTGCAGCGCTGGTCTGTTCAGTGCAGGGCTTGACATTACACTCAGCAAATTTAATTATTGCTGTGATGTACTTTTATAATGAAATAAATACATTTAATATACATTTTAAATTCATGGTTTATAAATCTAGATAAGTAAGTTAGTAAGATCGTACATTTGGGTCCCGGGGAGACACCACATTTTTCTTTTGGGTCTTGAGCTGAAAACGTTTGGGAACCCCTGGGTTAGAGGGGTAACAGACAAATACTGTTTTTACTGTTTATTTAAAGATAGTGTTGCTGCTAATAGATCTCACTTTAGTCTTTACATGTGTAGTTGTACATTATGTGTGTTTAAATTAATATTTACAATACACAAGTTGGTTAAGTGCCATGTGAAGTGGCAACACGTTACAATGAGGGGGGCCTCAAACCAAATCCTTCTCAGGGCCCCCAAAAGTCTAGGGCCGACCCTGCTTAACAGCATTACTAAAAACACTTATTTCCAAAGTGGTCCTCGATGGAAACGACAAACACAATGCATGGAAACATACAAATCGATGGAAACAAACAAATTACCAATTCCACGCCCTTAGTTCAAACTCCTCTCCACAAAGCTGCCTTAACTTTTATTTTAAAAATGGACTTTGTTTCATATGCAGGGGCAGGTTGTTCCATCCCAGTATAAAAAAATGAGCTTCATACTTTTTTAAACATAAATCGTAATAAGTGCATACATGCATCTACAAATCATCAGTGCGTGCAGCCGTAGGATTAAAAATAGATCCTAAACTCGATCGCAACAAACCTATTTGAAAGATCTCCATTAGAAATATCGCTCAATAATCTGTGAAAATAGAAAATAAATATAAAAACTAATTTTTCATAAAACCAGTTCTGGTCAACAATGTTCAGTTGAGCATAAAACAATATGCTTTTTTTTTTTGTATCACCACTTTTTATTGTTGTGCCAAAGGAATCTGCTTGCCACCTGGGTCTAATCTAATCAATGTGAATGACAAGGAGAGAAAAAGCCTGAAAGTGAGCACCGGCTTAGGGACTTTACCTAATGCCCAGCACTGTCACTTCAATGATATGATCACAGCACACAAAATGACAACAAAATTATAGCCAGCAAGGATATGGGGACATAGTGTGCTACTCCAGTCAGGTGAAATTGCTTTTTCCGACTATGAAATGGCTTGTCTCTTGTCGGATGGGTAAACATTTCCTTGTCAGGCCAGTAATAAGGAATGAGGCACACTGGGCTGAACTAAGAGGATAGAGCCAAGGTTATTTGGGATTCATGACAGGTAGTGGCTTATATTACAGCGGCACTAAAAATTTCATGGGAATGCATTTAAGATGGCCTTTAAGTTATTTATATGTTGTTTGCCAGACGTCACATTGCAATTTCCATCAATAAATCAAAGTGAAGTCTTCCTTTCTTCAAGGCTCTTTGATTTTTTTTTTTTTTTTTTTTTTAAGACAAAACCTGTATTTACCTTAAGTCTTTAATTAACTACCACGGCTAATCTGATCAAGTGTGGTGGTGCTTTGTGCTTAGCTAACATAACTATTCCCCTCCTGTGGTTTCCTGCCATCAGTGATCTGCTCTGTCAGAGGGAATCAGGGTGCTCTCTGACAGGAAAGACAGCTGGAGGCCTGCTAAGGGGCGGAGTGGACAGTTGTGGCTTTTAAACCCTTATTAGCAGTCCTCCCTGGACACACAGAGACACGCGTCTACGCAGAAGTGCACTCCTACACCTGCTCATTATTGATGTCCAGACCCAACCGTGATTCTACCACAAAGCTCACAGCAAATTAAACTCAGGACAGGTGATCGTGATGTTCAGTGCAAATACAAGTGACAGGGCCCCTGTGCTAATACCATACCTGAGCCTGCACTCCAGAGATTATTCACCCCCCCCCCCCCAAAAAAAACAAACAAATATTTATACACGTGCATCTTTATCTGGAACAGAGAAACAGAGATCCTATCTTATTAAACAATTTATCTCTCTATTCCTGCAGTATTTAAACATAAAGAATATTATCCAGCCGAGGCAAGAAAACTGTCTTTGGTCTCACCCATAAAAAATATACACACAAAACATGTCAATATAAACATGCCATATTAACAAAGATCTCTCAATTATACAACAGTCATTTCATGGTGCATTTAAGCATAGGTGTAGATCTCGGGGAGACACGCAGGGGACACGTCCCCCTCAATATTTAGAACATTTGTCCCCCCTCCCATAAAAACATGAATGTAGTAGCAGAATTTTGACAAAATTAAAGACATTTCCACTATAAATGGAGGCAGAAAATGCACATAAAAATCTGAATATAGGAAAT
>JAOVVB010205049.1:0-24670 GCA_028570985.1 Heterobranchus longifilis
CACTATGCATTTCTCCCTCTACACTCTGCACTATGCATTTCTCCCTCTACACTCTGCACTATGCATTTCTCCCTCTATACACTGCACTATGCATTTCTCCGTCTACACTTTGCACTATGCATTTCTCCCTCTATATTCTGCACTATGCATTTCTCCCTCTATATTCTGCACTATGCATCTCTCCCTCGATACTCTGCACTATGCATTTCTCCCTCTACACTCTGCACTATACATTTCTCCCTCTATACACTGCACTATGCATTTCTCCCTCTACACTCTGCACTATGCATTTATCCCTCTACACTCTGCACTATGCATTTCTCCCTCTACACACACAGCTGTCCAGACAATACTGACCATATGATATTGACCATCACCTCAAAAAGCTACACTGTGACACGTGAGTGGCTCCCCGTGCTCTCTCTCTCCTCCAATCACAAAGCAGCTCTGGCTCCGCCCGCCACATCACTAGCATGGCGGAACACGGAGCAGGAATTCCGGCTATGCGCCGACGACTGCGTCGTCGATGGAGTAACAACGCTGATGATCATTCTCTGGTTTACAGATCTGTTGCCCGGCGACCAGCAGCGATCAACTAACCAGCTGCGAGCAACTTGGCAGCTTTCTCGCCGCAGGCACACAGCTGTTTCCGGCCTGTGTGAGACTTTAAAGACGGTGGAGGAAGCCCTGATGCTCTGAGTTGGACCTGTGCCTTTTCTCCACTTGAACTCGTCGCCGGGATTAACTATTAGCTTCCCCTCGCCGAAGAGTTTTTAGTTGTAAGATTATGGATTTGTTCGAGGTGCTGCACTTGGACGAGCTGTCCCACGGACTGGCAAACTTGTCCATGTTTCCCTTCTTTGACATTGCGCACTATGTCGTGTCAATCATGTCTCTGAGGGAGCAGCCAGGTAAGTTCAAGCATATGACAACTGCGCGCGACGTTTACAGTTTTCACAAAGTTATTTTTTGCTTTGTTTTGCAAAAGTTTGACCTGGTGAAACTTTGACAATACAAGTATCCTGGCATGTCAAGGTCTCCACCAGAATACCACTCAGCCACAAGGGGATGTTGCGTAAATGGCAACACACTTACATTTAGAGAGTAAAAATGAAAACATCCAATCTATTTTAATTTGTGCATATAATCTCGGCCCCTTTCTTTCTTCTGTTGTGTTCTTTTCTGGTGATAATGACATTAAGTAATATTATAGGCTATATTTATTAAGGTTGCCACACATTTTAAACTTCGATACAATACTAGTATAAAAACGATATTCGATAGTCTGCTTATTTCGATACCAGGGCATAAAGGGAAAAAAAAGTAGGACCATTTTTTAAAAGAACATGCACACATTGCTGCTACAGAAAAAGTCACTACCAACAAAGCTTATTTTCTCCCCTGTTGTTTCATCTGTGCAGCCTTGACAATCTGATTGTAGATATTTTGTAGATTGCTTTTTTTTTTATAGCTTCCGTACTTTCGATACTATCAAATGTTGATTATCATATTGTTTTAAACACGTGGTATTGAAAAAAGCTATACAAAAAGCTCAAATCTATACGTTTAACAACCTCAATACATTCAAACTATTAGCTTTGTTAATGTTATTAAAAGCTACAGGACTCATAATAGCTTTATATTATTCAATGTATTTGTTTATTAATAGCTGTTTCTATTATTTTGTCCAGCCCATTTATCAGCAGCCCGGTAATGAGGGAGTAGGCTAAATAATGAACACCTCTCTGTATAATTACATACAATTCAACAGCACCACAAATTACGTCCTCCAAAATGATCATAAATCAAGACCAAAAACTGATCATTATAATCTTAATGATACAGTATATGTTATTTAAAACAAAAATCAGATGTGGCAGATAATGGGACACACTGTGAGTGAGTTAATAAACTAATCAAATTAATCTAACTTTAAAGCACAACACTGAGCCTCAGCTGATTGTATCAGCTCAGACCAAAGGCAGCCAACTTTGTTATGTCACAGAGATAATGTCCCCAGGGACAGGTGGACTTTAACTGCACAGGGAGTCCACTTTCATCATACACAGTCCATTGTAGTCCCGCTGCTATTTTTTCTATTTTCTATTTTGGAACTTGCCTTGCAAAGAATCTGAGCTCCCGTGACCCTTTAACCCTTCATCCTCTACTTCCATCTATCTATCTGTAGCTAGCTGAGAGAAAGATACACAAGAGTAAAAATATGGACAAACAATATATGCCAGCAAACACAACAAACAAAATCCTCATAATGGAGAGGATAGCAAAAGTTTCAATGAAACAGGAATAAAAATTAAGACAAAACACTTGGGGAGCCAGCTCCAATTCTTCTTTTCCCCAAAAGGAAAGGAATGCTTTCAACCCTCCCCTTCTTTTCTCTTTCCTGTGTTAAATATTCACTTCCTGCTCTGTAGTGCATCCAGACTGAGCATTTTAAAATAGCTCAAAAGTTCTCTTTACACACACTGTCACTACAGTTTACTGTGGAGTTATTTTGAGCAGACTGCAGTGAGTGGATTGTATAGGAGGACATGGAAGAGGAGCAGTGTTATATGTCAATCAGTGGTTCTCTCTTCAAGGCCAAAAATAACCAGAGATAAGCCACTTGTTCTTATCTAGTTATCTAGTTTCAGGAGAGAGGAAGGATGTTTTATTGACAGGCTTAGATAATGTGTATGTAGCGTGTAGGGCTGAACAATTAATCGGAATTTTATCGAAAATCGCAATACGGACTACTGCAATATCCAAATTGCAGGTGGTGAAATATTTGTTAAAGGCAAAACATGTCAAAATACCATTCTGAATAATGGTGCTGCAGAGATGTCCTGGCCTAAAAGCCGTACAGACTTAATAAAAATTATTTGTTCGGTGCAGATCCTCGCAAAAAACCACACCATGCTCCAGGGTCCAAAATTAGCACCATTCACTATAATGGCGGGTAAAATATGCAAGTGGTAAGTAGATTTGCTTCACTTAACATTCACTAGCCATTTGGCCGATGGACAAAAAAGTTAATTTTGGAACCTGCCATGCTCATTTAAATATATTTTTCAATGAAAATGAGAATAATGATGCAAAAGTGATCATTCTCTCCAATATCGTGAATCATTTTGCAAATGCAATTACCCCCCCTGCTTCTGGTGCCGTTGCTCAGACCACCACACCCATCTTTGAATGCTGGCTTCATTTTGATCTCAACTTCACACCTGAAAAATTCCATGACTGCATCCTGCACGGTTTTGATGCAATGGTGGTGAAAATATCTGCCTGCTGACAGATACCTGGCAAAGTACCCAAACTGCAGTACGTGTCTTCAGGACAAATATTTTCCATGCTGACACACATTTTTACTGACACACAGATTCACACGGTAAAAACAAAACCTGCCTCCCTGTCGCGGCTGGTAATAATCGCAATTTTTTTCAAAATTCTTAAGCCCTAATGGTAGGAGACTTGCTGTCCTTAAGACTTAATGACTGTTTTTGATCAGACTGCATCAACAACAACTGAACTGTTTCACAGCTACCAGACTTCATATCCCTGTTATTTGTAAATAAACTCATGTACAGTAAATATACGAACATAAGATAACCTTTGGTCTCATTTAAAATGACCGTTGCATTTGTTTATGGCTGTGAAGAGAGAGATTTCCAAAAAGGGAATGGTTTGTTTTCATTCCTGGGAGTACAGAGGAGAAGATAGATGAGCCCATTCTCTACTTCCACAATGGAGACAGACAAAGAGAAAAAGAACAGAGAGGAAAACATAAAGAGACAAAAAGAGGAATTAAAAATACAACCAGTATGACATGTCTACAGCTGTGGTGTACTTAACCTGTATTCCTCAAATTTGACTTGTAAATGTGTCTCACGTGTCAAATGCAAACAAGGAAGCTTATGATTTAAAGGTGTGTTTGTAGCCTAGCATATAAGAGCAGTCCAATCAGTATTATATATTTCAGCGTAAAATGTCATTTTTAATATCTGAAGGCTATCTGAAAAGCATCTGCTGTATGTGCTATTTTGAAATTACACTTTGTAAAATGATAGCACAAAAGTTTCCACTTCTAAAATGAAACACCATTTATGTTAAAGTCGGTGCTCGGCCAGTCAGGCTCAGACTGTTTGTTTTGCTCTGGAACTCTAACTGATGACATAGCAATGCTGTTTACTGTGTAAGCAATATGCTGCACTTGTGAACTGAGTGCTACAACTGCTGTAAGACCAAAGCCACTTTTACATACACATGGGCCGGCGCGGTGCCGCACGTCAGCCCAGCACGGCAGGAATTTGTATTCCTGTTCTCACGTCGGGACGTCTGCTGTTGTTATTTAGAAGCCAGTGTGGTAAAGAGCAGCTGTAATACAGTATAAAACACATTTAACACAAAAACAGCGATGCAGGAGAGAAACTCAATTTCAAACCACAGAGATTCAGTTAGAAGCTACAAAAGTATGGAGTGCTGAACACACAAGACTTTTAAAAAAACCCCGCCTTTTTCTGTGCTGGCTCACATTGGCTCACACTCACAACACAGGTGAGGAGCGGAGAAGCAGAGAAGGGGGGTCATCACAGGTTTTGGCTGCAGCCAGCTCGTTTTGGTCTTGGACCAACTAACACCGTCCAGGCGTGGCTCGGCGTGCTAAAACTGGTAATCGACAAGCAAATCAGCGCAGCGCGGCCATAAGTGCCAATGGAAAAACCCCACAAGATACTGAGCATGTATGTCTCGTGTAGGTTGGAAGCTCTCACAGGAGGAAAAGATATGTAGCACAAACTGTTTTTACAACAGGTCTTTCCTGCCTGACTTGATGTATTTTTTGAACCACAAAAGTTGATTACACCAGACTTCATGTAGGACACAAAAGAGTACTTTACTGTACTTTATATCATTTACTATCATTCATACCAGTTATGTTTTCAAACGTTGAGGGGCGACGACCTGAGGGGGCCTGCGAGAGTTGAAGGCGGGTGCGAAGGGAGAAGACTTTTTACTATTTTTATGTACTTTGTCCCTTATTTTAATCATATTTTATAACTGGATGTTCCTTCTTGTTTTATTTATGTAAAGCACACTGAATTGCCCTTTTTATGACATGTGCTATAAAAAATGAACTTGCCATTGCCAAGACACTCACAAACTTCCTGCAAAGTCCGCTATAGGGCTTAGGGCTGTCCCACTGTCAAATTGTGTATGTATATACATAAATGGTGCATGAGAGCTCTCTCACAGACATATTGAGCCCTTTATGAAGATTTCTGTAAGCCCACACTTCTGCAGACGGTGCCTGAGGGAATAACTCACAATTCATAGCGCTGTGCCATTAAAACACAGGGTTACCAGGGGAAGCAGAAACTTAAAAACTGGAGTTCACAATTGTAATGACTGTAAAATTAACCTGCTTCTCTATCATTTCCATATTCTGTGAGTAAGAGCAAAGTTAAAAAGTGAGCAGACTGAATCCACTGGGAGTCTGCAGAGGCAGATAGAGCTACAAATCCTCCTGGTTTACCCATCTCTCTCCAGGAGTCTATAATCTGTCTGTAATCCTCAGATTACCAGTATGGTCCTGTCTGTGGCCATAGTGACTCGGAGCAGGTGGCTCAGGGCTGACTGAGCACTACCTGTCTGAGGTTAAGTGAAACATGGATATTTTAGGGTGTTTTCACACCTATAGTTTGTTTGCCTTGGTTGGGTTTCCTTTCAACTAGAGACAAATCCAAGCCAATCAAAATACGTCACCACAAACCACGTAAGAACATTCACTCCGCTTATCGGTCAGATGTGTCCGAGGTCGGGAGCAAGAAAGTAAATACAGGATGAAGGTCCTGTGTTCTGGACTGGTGCATGGTTCTGTGAGAGAAACATTGCTATGCAAGTTAACGTGGAGCAACGGCAGAGTTGGCATTTCCTCATAACCGTTTTAATTATCTGAGCAATATACCAGCAGAATGCCGAATTCACTTCGAGGAAACGTCTAAACAAGAAGACGTGCTGCCTGCCGACTGCTACAGTTTGAGTGCTCTGCACACCCGGCTACAGGAGCCGCTCAAACGTCACGTTCCCACCACAAGCTCCAGAGTTTGTTTGGGCCCGGACCGAGACCACCTCCTCTAAAGGGTCTCGGTGCAGTTGTTCTGTGAGTCCGATTTAACTGGAATAAAGGTCTTTGCACATTGAGTCCGTAATTTTCATATGCGTTTTTTTTTCTTCTTTCTTCTTCATCTTATTATTCCATTAGTAGTCCATAAGAGCAAGGAGCTGCGGCATTTTCAGGATGTCAGTGGTCCAGTTTGATAAACAGTGGACCTGACAGTGAGTGCTGGAGACGATCCGCTCCTGTTTAGCCGGTGTTGTGAGGACCGGCCCGTGTGTCCACCCTGTCTGTGTTCGGAGAAACTCCCTGCTATTTTCACTGGACAAGCTCAAGTCTGAAGTGTGAAATTCACTTGTAAATGTGTTTCACCTGTCCTGTGTTTACATTTTGGATGATGACGTTTGCATGGACGGTGGCTCTGAGTGGTCAGACACCTCTCTTTTCCTTTTGGCAGAAAATCTAACTTGTTCCGAAAACTTTAATGACAGACGAAAGTTTCGGAGTCTGTATTTATTTTTAAATGTGCGGCAATTTTCGACGAAAAAAACTCTTTTAGTGTACATTAGCGGATAGATAGAGTTGTGCAAAGGATATACAAAATCTCAGTGTTTTGCCAATACAACCTGTTGACACTTTATAATAGTTACATCAAACCTCCTTTTCATAGTGAAGACTTACAGCAAGAACATGTAGTACCATAATATCAGTTTTCAGTGGAAAAAGGAATACAGTGTGGTTTTTAAAACAGGGTGGAGAGACAGAGGGTCTGGTCGTTATCTGCAGTGAACTGATATGGTTTGTAACTGTAAATGTCGGGCCTCTGCTCTGCACTTTGAACTGTAGGCCCAGAAGCAAATAATCTAACGGTGTTTGACAAAGAAACACTCTGTATTAGTTCCCTCTAACTAGTTAATATTTATACAGTTTCAGGTATTGGGAAAAGCAGGCAACAGACAGGGAAAAGGGCCAAAGTATCAAACTCCTTCTAATACCCTGATATGCTAAAGTTCAATTGATTTCTACAACAATACTGCAGACCTCATAAATGGCCTCTTACATTTAACTCATGTCCACAAAGCCGGTTGAGCGAGTTAGAAAGTGAATGAACGGCACTCCCTCTAATTATTCATGCTAATCTCCCGTTAGCGAGATGGAATGGCGAAAGTAACGTTTCATTCGCTCAAACATTTTTTTTCCCGCCATTTCATCATTACTAGAAATTAAATATCTCACTATCACTATCTTCATTCATATTTTAAGACAAATTATATTCAGCTACAAAACCTGAGAAGCAGGAAGTTGGAACAAGAGTACAGAGTCATTACATTCGAGATGATTCACCGCAATGTGTGAACTGGCAGGTTTCAGAATGTGGCATGATGGACCATTACATGCTTCAACTCATCTCACTGTGAATCTTGTGTCTGATGTGGGTTTTAGGAATTATAACTGTCATCATATAAATTCCTCCATTCATTCACATTGATTACAGGGTGTTCCCAGAGCTTTACAGGTCTTTACAGACCCTGTGGTAAATACTTAGGGTTGGGCCATTAATCAAATTACATTTTTAAACATTTTGGCTTCCAATGATTATGATAACATGATAACAAGATAATCGAGAAAAGGATTATTGTGCCACACTGTTGTCTTGTGTTATAAATGCAGCGCACCCTTTTCTTTTACAGCGGTGCACTTTTTGAGTGAATATGTTGAATATAGTTTACAAAAATGTTGAAGATTTCTTCAGGAGTTCTCAGTAGGTTGTGGCAGTGCACTGCAACATATTTGATCTATTTTTATTCATTACATATTGAATATTTATGTTATTATAAATACATACATACATATGTATATGTACTTATATATTGTTTATTATTTGTATATTATTTATTTAAATGTATATACTTTATATATTTATCTCATTTTTTTACCTTTATTTTTTATTTGTTTTTCAGTTCAATTAATTTAAAATTCAATAAAATCCACTATTAGTCAAGTTTTTCTTTTTATGTTCAATAAATGCATGATGTTTCCAAAATCAAACAGTAATCGTGATCTCAATATTTAATTTAAATAATCGTGATTAGGATTTTTGCCATAATCGAGCAGCCCTACTAATACCTTATATGTCATCGCTGTCGGGCGAAAACCTTGTATGTCCAAAGCCATTATTTTTCAGGAAATGAAAATAGGCTAATCTGAAAACATTTTATTGAGCTATTTACCTCAGACAAAGTCAGTCTTTTTAATACTTTACATTGGTTAAGTACTGGTAAAACCAACAGAGGGTAAAGGTAAAGGGTGAGCATTGATTTAAGAAAAAATATGGAGATGCAAGGTTTCTGCCCGACAGCAACAATATGGAACATATACTACGCATAGGTGACTGAAGGAAATCCACATCTCAGTGATCCTGCTGATAAACATACCTGTGTTCTTGTGCAGGGGTCCTGCAGGTGTCCAGAGTCAGCCCCTTAGCCTGCTGGTTCAGCTCCATGCTCTTCTGTTTTGGTGGAGCCGTGCTGTCCGCCATCATGCTGGCCGAGCCAGCTGTTGCACCTCTGTCCAACAGCACCAGTGTTCTGCTCGCTTCGATCACCTGGTAAATATCTTGAGAATGAAACATGTATAAAGGTAGAGAAAACAGCAAGAGAGGAAGGGAAGTAGTTAGTTGTAGGATTAGTGAGAGGCCCTCTGAATAAGATAGGATTCCTTTATTGAGTACAACGAAATTAAGTAGCAATCCTGACACCTATCAAACAGTATTAAAAATTGAGAAAATAAAGATATAGGTGCTGTAAGTGGTAATTATTATTATTATTATTATTGTTTTAAATAATGTTATATAGGTCTACATTCACACAGCCATCACTGATATAGAGTGTTTTGGTCAGAAAAAAAGAAAATTAGCATCCCTAATAGGTTATAAATGAAAAAAAAATTCTTTGCCGTGACCTATGAAAAGAGTAAGATAGCTGAGATATTGCAGGAAATAATCCTAATCAATGACTCTTCAGTGTATGTGTATATATGTTTTATGTGCCATGTGTATGACTATTTATTTTCTACCTATATTTATATTCTGACGGGTCTTTTTAATATATTATATGCTGCTAAATGGAGTGGATTGCTGCCAAACTGAATGTCATTGTGTTTAACATGCAATGACCATGAAGCATCTTATAAATAAATAAATATGTGTAAAGGACTATACAAAGATGAAGTTGGAAAGTGAACATCTTTGCATGTAAACATTGTGCATTGTACTATAGATACATACATACAGAAGTGCAGTGGAAATGTAGACATCTGGCAGTGTATTTATATATACTGTACATACAAAGGTGCATTAGGAATGAAGCTGTAACTGTAAGTATGTTAGTGCTGATAGTCAGTGTTGTACAATCTGTTGTTGAGTCAGTCTGTCTTGTGCAAATTTGAAGAGAAAGACTCTCTGGTGAAGGAAAGTGCATATACTTAATTTCCTGTAAAGGGGAGCATGAAATGTGCAAGGCATTGAATGAAACAGGAAGATGATTGTAAAGTTCCCACATCTTAAAATGAAGCCTTTGGTACCCTCTACTGGTGGCACATATAATTACAATCTCCTCTAAAAAAATACACAGCGCCCTCTGCTGGTGAAGTCAGGTACTTGACAGAGACTGTACAGACGACACATAGCAGGTAACTGAGAAGTGTGTGCACACACTCTGTATTTGAGCCATATGTGTGTCTACAGGTACCTAGTGTTTTACTGCCCCATGGACCTGGTGTACTGTTGTGCAGCCCTGCTGCCTCTCAGGCTGCTGCTGTCGGGGATGAAGGAGGTGACCAGGACGTGGAAGGTGCTCGGAGGGGTCACCCAGGCACACAGCAAATACAACGACAGTCTGCTGGTTATGATTGCTATTGGGTGGGCTAAAGGTCAGTAGCTGATGCTGCATGCAGAAGGACTTTTAAATGTATTCTATATATGTATGTGTATCAAACATATGTGTCGTTTCTACCCCCCACTAGGTGCTGGAGGTGGTCTGATAAGTAATTTTGAGCAGCTTGTTCGAGGCGTGTGGAAACCAGAGACTAATGAGCTCCTCAAAATGTCTTAGTAAGTCTCCAACAAGACTCTAGTGATATTACATCAAATACATTTTTTTTCAAATTCACCAAACGTGCTATCGATGCACCTCACAGTTAAGAAAAAATAAACACAGTTAAGAAATACATGTCACAAAGCACACAATAAAAATATGAAGAATAAAAAACAAAAATAACAAACTTTAAAATAGCACTTTAAAACAATACTTAGTCAGCCCTGTCTGTATGCTTCCTCAAATAGGAAAGTCTTCAGCCGACTCTTAAAAGTGAAAACGATGTCTGCCTTCCTGAACTAAAACCGGGAGATCGTTCCACAGACGAGGAGCTAGATAGCTAAACAATCTGGCTCCCGTTGTACTTTCATCAGTGATTTTGACTTGACCAATAATGTATTAAATGTCCTGACTGATATTGCCATAACATTTTTACCGGCAATGTAATATAATACATATGATAATGTAATAATGTAAAAAAAAAATTTTTTAAAGTATGTTTTCTTTCCTCTGAAATGTGAAGTGTGCAAGTATACAAAATGTATAATACTGTTAGTGTAACATTTGACAGATTTAATGTCTGGAAATGTAAACTCTAGGCTTTATGTAGAATTTGAAATTCACAACAGATGGCAAGTGGTACGTTTTTATCAGGCAAAGATGCATAAAATTAATATCCTCATCAGTGGGAAATGAACCCGCCCATACACCCTGATTGCTGATTGGTCGTTATGCAAGCATCGTCCATTAGACCCGAGTGGATCTTAGATCAGAAGATGACAAAAGCTGCAGAAAAATGTCTGATGTTACACAAACGAGCGATGAAGGCAAAACAGTCGATTCAGTCTCCATTAAATGTTCTTTTTCATCTGAATCAACAGTGATTCTTATTGAAGTGTCTCCTTTGCTTCGCCTGATTCAAAAAAAGGAGTTCAAATCGAATTTGAAATGAAGAAAATTGTTAACTTGGGATGGGGGAAAAAAAAAATCACAGTCTTTCTAGTTTTAAACTAGAACTGCTTTAACTTAAGTATAGTTTATTTACACCACTGGTGATTTATTTCCCAATAAGGCACAATTAGCATCAAATGTTAAGTTATTACATTATGGGGTTTTATTACATTTTTGATCAGGTTAAGTGCAAATGCTGTTACATTTTCAGGCGTTATTAAATTTTCAGTAAATTATTACTTTATTGTGTGCTACAGGGATGCCATGCACGTCTCCAGCTTAGTTCATTTGTGCATATTAATTCAAGCAAATACGACGTGATGTCTTTCAAGTATGTGCGTAAAGTTATCACCCTTACTATGTATTTATTTTATCACATATTATATCATAACGCTCTCTCATCTTATGTCTTTTCAGCCCCACCAAGATCACCCTGATGGGGGCGGTGCTGTTTGCCCTGCAGCAGACGCACTACCTGCCTCTCCAAAAGCACCACCTGATGCTCGTCTACACCGTCTTTACCGTCGTCAACAAGGTCAGTGTGCCGTGTTTAAAGTAGCTCAGAGCCCACACTGTGACCTTGAGAATTAACGCCCATGATTTAGATGCAAAACAGGATGTGTTTAGGTCAATTTGCTTATCTATGACAAAAAAAAACAACAATTTAATACCTTTCTTTGTTTATTACTTGATCTCAACTCGGGTACAACGAATGTTTTGGTGCCGTATCTCCGTCCAAATCTGTGCCGTCTTGTCTTCTAAGTGACCTTTCTGCCTCTGCTTTTTTGAAGTTTTAGCTGCGGTGACTCACATTAGCTCGGTATTACCCGTAGGGCTGGGGCTTTTGCATCATTTTCATCAGCTTGCATCATCCTCTCTTCTCTTCTCTGGGAAACTTGTGCTCTTGACTGAGACACAGATAAATCTACCATGTCTTCTTTCAACTCTCATTCTGTTCGCTCCCTCCGTCTCTGATCTGTCAAATTAACGCCGAGCCATTTCATCAGATTTTAAAAGTTGCGTCCAAACCTGCTATTTATTATTTTGTGTTCTTGACGATGCAGATACTCTCATCCCATAATGAGAAGTGAGGACTAATATGTTACCCGCTTACTTATTAGCATGTTTATATGTAAACTAGGCCAACATCACTTTGGTTATCCATGAAAAAAAAAAAGACAAATTACATACAACTGCAGAGTTGGCTTATAATTCTCTGTAGGTTCATCACCACCAGTGAGTCCTTTCACATACAAGTCATGTGATCCATTGCTAATTTAAATATACTGATTATAGGTGAAGGAATTTGAGAAACTTCCACATATGACTGCACATTATATAATTTTTTTTAAAAGACAATTATTATTTATTTATTACAATTTAGTTAAAAGACTATCTGTAGAAAACTGCATTTAAAATGCAAACTATCATTCTTTTTTTCTTTTTTTAAATGTCACATATGCTCATTTTCAGGTTCATATTTATATTTATATTCTGTGTTTCTACTAGAACATGTTTACATGCTAAAACAGATTTTTCTCACACTGTCTGTCTGAATAAACCTGTGTTCAACCCTCTGTCTGAAATGCTCCGTTTTAGAGCCCTATCTCTGCACCACCATTGCAGCCCAGGAATGACTGAAGCAGCACTTTCTACCTTTATATAGTATAGTTGTGACATCACAACCTGACGGAGGTCCTGACGGCGCATTTAAAGGCACAGTTTCTGAATACAGGCTGTGTGCATTTCTCCGTGGATTGAGCGTTTTGATACTTATGTAGCACCTCGACCTGCTTTACAATGAAAAAAATAACATGGAAACATAATTTTTACAATATGGGACCTGTAATGAGGCCTTTTGTGTTCAGTTCAGTTGTGTTCAATAAGAGAATGTTGGAAATAATTTCCTTTTATTTGTTTTAATTCAACAAGCAGATTGTTGTGTTTTAGCAGTACAGTATACTGAAAGCAGCAGAAAGGCAAAACTGAGTAGTATCTGTTTATTTATCGCAAGTAATATGGCGTTATTCAACAACGTTATTGCATATTTTTCTTGCATCACTACTTCCACAGTTTAGAAATGATTAGACGGTCAGATATTCTATTCTAAACCTAATAAGACATTTTGTTTCTGTCCTGACACATTTATCTTCTCTTTTTTTAGTCAAGGATGATGCTGACAGGCTCCTCCGCCTCACCATTCGCTGCCGTCGAGTCGGCCATCTACAAGACCCTGTTCACCGGCCACTCCCCTTATGCCGCCCTCACCGGCGAGGAAAAGAAAGCGTGCATCGATAATGGCGCAACCAACGGGACCACCGCCACCGCCACAACCAAAGAGTCCGGTGACAACGGAGCGGCGGGGAAACACACCCCGGTTTCTCCTGTGAAGGGACGCAGTGGATCGCTCAAAGCCAAAGAAGAGTCAGAGAACGCAGAGACAACAAACTGCAAGAAGAGCAACTAGTCAGCCTCTGCCTCATAGCGCCTTTTCACCTCTACACAGGGTTGTGGAGTCATTTCTGATTCAGATCTGTCATGTCGGGACTGAAACTTTATGTGATATTTTTCTTTTGTCAAGATGTGTTTTTGTTCTGTCTAAAACATTTTTTTTCTTATTCATTTCTTGGAATGCAATTTAAATCTGACTGCTGAAATAGAATTCCAATAAGAGCTGACTCCAACCAACCCTGCACCTTATTGTGGGATAATCACCCCGTCCTTAAAGTACTGTGATATTCATGCAAACATGATACCGGCTGATTGCACACTTGCCGTACAATGTGTAGCTTAATTTTTTATATATATTTATAAAGAGTACAGGCTGTTGATCATTTTATCTCTGGGTTTTGGGAACAGTGCTGTGCACCTGCTGATGTATGAATGTCTACGCATCTTTTTCTGCTTCATGTAAATGCTATATTTCCTACTCTGAAATGGTGAGAAACATTTTTTTTTAAAAAGAGATTATATTCTATGAGATGCAGATATTTTATTCTATTTATACTAAATAATTGCACTCTTGAATGTACAACATTTCAAACGGATAACAACTTTTTGTTGTATTCTGTTTCTTTGGTGAATGCTTTGAATTACACTTGAAAGCATGAGAGTAAACAGGTTTCAATGCACTATAAAATGTGTTTTTGTGATTTCTAGCCTCTCTGCTGTATCACACAGATCTGCACAGTTCAGTGACCACAAACCCAACTCAATATTACCTCACTTTAAAGCACCAAACGGATTTTAAAAAGGGAACATACCATGAAAAACTCACTTTTTCAGTACACATACAGAACATGAGTGCCTACCAACCCACAAACTGTGATATAAGACAATCATTTTTTTGTTGCCTTTCCTTCAGAAAACATGGGATTCACCAGCCATTCAGATTTGGCTCTCCTTCCTATGTCACATGCAGGCTCATTAGAATATACCCCCCCCCCCCATCTGAGTTATCTCCACCCACAGAAATGACAACTACCTTTGCAAAGGTGCACCATGTTTTTCTCGCAAGCCAATCAGAGCAGACTGGGCTTTTTTTCTGGGGTGTGAAAAGACAGGTGCTAAAAGTGTTTCAGACAGAGGTTGAATACAGGTATATTCAGACCAGTGTCGGGGCTAATGAACAAAGGTACACGTTAGAGTACTCAGATTACTTTTTTGTTGTAACGAGTAACATAACACATGAGTTTTGCAATTCAGGTAATTGTTATTTCGTTACGTTTTCAAAAAAAACAATCCATTACTTTAAAAATGTTACCATGTTTCCCTGTTCATTTTGTTGCCACAAAAAAAGAAAATCCCTGATGCTCTGCATGGTTTCTGTTTCTTTCCTTGGAGGCTAACGTTAGCTGTGTGCTAGTGGGCTGGACTCAGGTGTTTATGTTGATCAATGTGCATTATCCCTTGTTAAAAAAATAAAAATTAATGAAACAAAAGAAGGCTCCGGTTGTGTCAGTGTGTAGCTCATTAGTGAGATGGCAGACAGGACAGCCTTTATGTCGTGAAAGTAAGTAACTAAGCATTGACCAAGTTAACTCGCTGCATGTTGAAACATGATGTAAGCTATATGAGCCTGTGTTTTATTGTTTTCGTAGAGGCAGCTGTGCCTAATATGCCTCTCTGCCCAGATTAGCAACTAAAGGCTGCAGCACAGCCAGGTAGTTTAATTTCATGCACTTCAAAGAATTCAACTTTTTTCATTGCAGTTGAATTGCAAAAAAAGTGACATTTTGTATGAACTCGTTAGTGTAGGCTAAATGCTTGAGCCCTCTTGAATCATGTATGTTTACTTAATCAAACATAATGGAGCTGTAAAGAAGATATTGCATCTGTCATCCTGTTATTAGCCTACAGAGTTACAAATAATGGGCCATAGACCAGGCTATAATGACGGTAGAGTCAATAGGCTCAGCTGTGCGCCCTCTGTTTTAATTTTTGGTAACACATAAGTACTCAGTAAGTAAAGCTGTAACGTAACTACCGTATTTCCTCAAATAGTGACCGTGGCTTTTATTTACCTCAACTTCAGAGGGTACCAGGCCTTTATTTGAAACAGGCTTGTATTAGAAAGCAAAAACTTCCCTCTGTTTGTTTGGACAAAAACACTTTAGATGAGCAATCCAGAACAACAAGGTGTTGAAAATAGCATCATTATTGTTGAATTTATTAAATTAAAAGCAATGGAAATATACATTATGCTTAGCTGGCATGTAAATATGACAGCCACCAGAGTTTATCCACCCTTGTTTGGGGCAGGTCTTTATTTGTTTGTGTCGACTGGCTTCTATTTGAGGAAATATGGTCGTTACTTTATAATGGCAGTAATCTTGTAATTTAACAAGTTACTTTCAGGCAGTATGAGGAAACATTAAGACATGTAAACATGTTCTAGTACAAACCCAAAATACAAAGTAGTCGTACAAAGTATGAACCTGAAAATGAGCATATGTCTCCTTTAAAATGTGCAAGTCCCTGATAGAAAGTTAATTAATACAGAATCAAACATCATGTAGCTGTCTTAGCGCATTTGCTCACAGCATCATTTGTCAAATGTTAACTGATATGTAAATTAGCTGCTGGTAAGTTGATATAAAGCAGCGCAGCGTCCAGGAGTAACCTCCTCTATAGGCTGAAACATTGCATCAGTGTAACATCAGCACCTGATTGATACCTCAGCCTCTTTAAAAAGCTGCTGGAGATAGATCCCCCAAATCCCCCCCAATTCTCATCTATGTAACCTCAGACGGCGGAGAACTCCCCTGTGAATACAAATTAAGAACAGAGGAGGGAGGGGGGGGGGGGCGTTCAAGAGAAAAGAGAAGGCGTTCAAAGACGATCAAAAGCGATACTGGCTGAGATGATGTACCTGCCTTTCATACGCCTCAAGTCCACAGATGTCAGATGTATGCATGTCAGTTACGGGCTTGTATCTCAAAACTGCAAAAACCGCTTTGTGTTAGCGTGCGTGTGTGCGTGTGTGTGTTGATCTTCCTGACTCTCGCGGTGAACTGTGTGACCTGGAAAACTGAAAGACACGTTAATAAGCCGCTGTTTTCCTTCACGCTGCCTCCCATGACAAGAAGGCAGGTGACATGACGACAGCTCACAGCCTGAAAGTTCCCAGACAATTCTCTTAATGAGGTCCAGACCTGCGTGACCCCCGCCACAATTACTCACTGAACTGAGGAGCCCCCCCACCGCCGAGGCCCTGCTCCTTTCCCCTGCTCTACGGCACAACTCCTCAGCCTCTTTCTCACCCCCTGACTTCTGTCTGTTTTCCACTTGCAGAAAGTTAATCCTTAAATAAACCGTCTTACATGCACACATACAAATTATATATCAGTAGCAATAAATTATCAGCCGATAATGAGTAATTTGTATTATCATGTATGATTTCGATAATGAAATTACAGCCGAATTGCTTTCATTGACTTAACAAGTGCAGCATCTGCACAAGTCTTATGTGTGGGTATGAATGTTATGGATGTGTATTAATGTATTTTCTGTTATTGAAGTATTGTTAAAAATACAAATGGAGACCCCGGGTAGAGTAGCTACTGTTAAGCCCCCGACATACTAGCAGGATTGGTCGTCCGGGTCCACATACGGATCACGCTCCGTTTAAAGACGAATTATATAAATGTAGCTAACGGTGGTTCTTCTCAAACAATCTCTTCAAAACAAGCGTCCATTTTGTTATATGATTGTCTTCTTTTCTTCTTCTTGGCAAACCAGCTAGCGGTGCATACAGAGTAGTTACCTGGATGTAACTCCAGTTCTATGAGTGGGTACAGAGCTCTCTGCATACAGAAACAACTGAGCTTGCTATGCTCTACGTTCACTGTGTAACTACGCACAGTCACTTTTTCGGGCAGCACATGCAACCCTATGCAGTCGGGTCTCTGTCATGGCCGATGACGATATTTATGTCACACGTACCTCACGCAGACGCAGAAAGTACAAATTGGACTTTATAATACAGTCGCTGAAGGGGATCTAAATAAACTAACTAACAAACTCCAATACAGTACAGCATGTGGCAGTATGCACCTTTAAAGGTGGTTTGCGATCTGCCAATAAACATGCATTGAGTATATATTGACAGTTTTTGTTATGTACTTTAATGAACATTTGAAAAGTCAGAACTGTTGTTTGTTTTCGCTGTGTTAACAATAGTGATGTCAGTTAGATTTGGTTAGGTCTATGTGGAATATTATATCACTACACCTTAGCCTTTCTTACCCTCAGGTGTGCGACAAACTACTAGGTTATGAATTCCTTTTTAAAATATGAATTTATCGCCTATCTTATCGATATCAGCCATGAAAAGCAGGTAATTATCGGTATCGGCTGAAAAAATCCATATTGTGCCTCTCTACTTTGACTTCACAGTGGTGTCTGAGTAGAGGTCACAGATACAGCAAGAATGTGGCAAACTATGACTCGGAAATATCCGATTGTCCTCTTTTCAGACCCACAACACACACCATTATGCACATAGACACAATGCAAGGATACTGTGTACACACACACACATTCCTATACACATGACTTTGAACCCACAGTCTAAGTAGAGGTCAGGGACATACAGAGACCATGGCATACTACCCACAAACAAACCCACATCACTCACACACACACACACACACACACGCACACACACACACAGACAGTAGAAAGAAAGACGGCTGAATACTTGGAGGCCATCAGGGCACGTCTGACACTGACAGCTTGACTCTGTGACGGTTTTGTTTTTGTCTCTCATCATTTGACTTAAAGGATAAATCTAGAGATATTGTATATATTTTTGTTATGAAAACAGTAAAAAAAAACAATGTACTGATCCCACTAACAAGATCTTCATTACCATGAACTTATGGGCGCCGTGATTCATTTTGATGCAGTCCCATATAAAACATCCTGCTGCCATAAATCCACAACTGAAAATAGTCCCCCAATAAATGATCGTGTTTGAGTAACATTAACATTTTCACTTATCCTTTATAAAAACTGTATATGTGACTCGTTTTTAAATTTACAGCTTGTTGGATTGTGTTTTCATGGAATTTGTTGATTCTTTCTTGCCTTATCTTTTAAATGAGAATTTAATTTTGGGGAAAAATATAAATAACTGTAACACTTTGTGACTATAAAAGTTCTCTATTATGTTCGTCTATAAGTGGATTTGCAAAACATCACAGGGTAATAAAAGGCACCCTGGTACAACCAGGGTTGGGGAGTAACAATAAAAGTAACAGGATTACATATTTAAAATATACAATATGAGTAACTGTATTTTGTTAGTTACAGTTTAAATTGGTGGTATTCTGAATAGTTACTATCTTTAAAAATAGATTACTTGAAGGGATTACTTTATTACCTCTGCCAAAGAGGTGATGTTTTCGGTTGGGTTTGTTTGGTTTTCAGCAGGATTACGGGAAAAACTACTACCATGAAACTTGGTGGAAGGGTGTAGCATGAGGCAAGGAAGACAACATTACATTTTGGAGCAGATCCGAATCAGGGGGAGAATACATCAATTATTTTTCACTTTCATTAACATTGCGAGATAGGGCATGGCCATGGCGGAGGTCTGCGCACTCCGAGTGCCCTTCTAGTAAATTCCTACAGTATGAGACACGCATTTACCATAAACAGAAACTTATTTACGGCTGCACTATTTGTGCAGGTGTAGTGCACCTGCCACACAACAATGGCAGAGGAGACGCACAGTCAGAGCACATTTACATTTTACATTTACATTTCAGTCCTGTACAATGTTGACGTACTTGTACTTTACTAGAGTATTTCCATTCTTTGTTACTTTACATTACATTTATCTGACAGCTTTAGCTACCAGTTACGTTTTACATTTAAAAAAAAAAAAAAAGATGCAGTATTATACTACTAATCTACCCAGTAGTGAAGTATCTAAAATTGACTCCACCTTGACGAACTACAACACTGAAATGCTCTTGCATGTATTTATTATAATTACGATAAAAACTGAAATATTATTCTATAATAATACAAGGAGCAATTCTGCATCATGAGTACTTCTACTTTTGATATTTTAAGTACATTTTGCTGATAATACTTTTGTCCTTTTACTTAAGTAAGACTTAAGAATTCTGGACTTTTACTTTCCAGATTATTCCTACACTGTAGTATTTCTACTTTTACTTTAGTACTCCTTTCATCACTGTTTTTGGAAATATAAGACGCAAACAAATGAGCTCAGCAAGACCATTTAGAAGTTTTCGAAAAGTACTTCAAAGTATTTTATATGCATCATTTATTTGTATAACCTTGGATGTTTTTATTTGTTTGTACTATGCATGCACCTATACTGTGGAAAATAATATATTTTATAATACATTACTTAATTTGAGTAATTTAATGGAATATGTTACAAAACACATTTTAGGGCATGTATTTAGTAATCTGTAGTGGAATACGTTTTAAAAGTAACCTTCCCGACACTGGGTACAACCACCATAACAGCATGGCCTTATTCTGCAGCTTTCTGTCCATTATGTGGCTTTGTCATATGGTTTCGACCTTCAGCCTGAGCTTAAGCGCACACACAGAGTTTCAAACTCCATCAATGAAGTTATAAACACTTCTGGTAGCATCTTAACTCCCACTGCTGCCTGGAGGACAGAGCCCCTGTTGCAGAGCGGTGCAGGGCAGGTGATTACCACTTGGTGGCGTGAGGAGGCGTCATCTCTGATGGCCTGATGCCTGGGAACTGACAGGCTGGCCAGCAGCTGCAGGCAAGAAGGGATGGGGGACAGGAGAGGACCCTCTGTGCAGAGCCAATGGTAGCTGCCTGCACGTGTGTGAGTGTGTGTGCACGGTCTGGTTTTGCTGTGCTTGTGAGGATCTACTATAGAGAGATCGCTATTCTTGCGAGGACATTTTAGGTTGTGAGGGAGTTTTGGATGGAACAAAATCCAAAATTACTTTCAAAACATCTAAAATAAACAGTATAGGTGTTTCAGGGAATCTACTGTGTGCTCTGCTTCCCCACGGAGGTAGAAAAAAACCCAACCAACTTGTATGTAGATGTGTGTGTGTGCTTTAGTTTCTCTGTGTCGGTGCATGTGCATGTGACACGTAGAGTGGCAACAAAGGCTCAGTCCATCAAAAAGGCACAAAGAGCTCTGGGGCACACACACACACACACACACCTACAAACACACATGCGCCCACACACGCTCTCTCACCAAATCCCTCCAACCACCAGTGAGACCGAGGCCCTTTGTTTTCCTGTCTTTCTGCAAAGAAACAAACATGACCCACACACACATTCACACCTCTGCTGTCATCGCATCTTCGCTCATTGTAAGCCAGTGTTTGTCAAGATTTATATAGTTGTTGTTATTTTAGTGATAAGACAAAAAATGTATCTCCGATGAGCTTTTTTACCCGGGTCTCACAAAATGGCGAATTAACACCCCAATTTGTTGAGTCATTTTGCATGTTATCACAACGCTTCTTTTGCTTTCCAAGTGTCATTTTAGGTCATGAATTCACCCCGGGGCATTCAACTGTAAAACCATCTGTGTCAATATTTGACACTCAGTAACTGCTCCGGAAGTGAGGAGACGTAGTATAAAGACTGAAAAAGTCAGTTTAGGGCGGAAGGGGAGGGAGAGAGAGGAGGAAACACAGGACTTTGACCCAGGAGACTGCTGTTCGTGTCCCATATGAAACATTATTTTAACTTAACCATTGATTTTGGTCATTTACGTTGATTACATAACTTGTAATACCAATATATGTAATATACTTAATTATGTATGTAAGTTAATTTACATAACAAACATTTTTATTTTAACCCAAACCACAATGTTTTTCTTTAACTTAACCACCTAGTTTTGTTGCCCTTTTTAAACAGAAAATTCACGACATTAACTACGTTTAAACTGCGGGTTTAAGATGACACGCGAAAAGCTTAAAATACGTTACATAACACGTGAAACGCGGCAAAAGCGGCATGCTATTTATACGCTTTCCCATGAGATCACATTCCATGCTAATTCACACCTCTGCTAGTCTCGTGTAGCCAGACCTATCTCCACAGCGCTGTGCCAGGTCTGGATCGAGTGCGTTTTCTCTCTTGGATAGGGAAAAAATCTCTCTGGCTTGTTTGCATTTCTTTAAACTAATCACAATCGTCCTGGGCGGCGCTACGCCCCAGATACAGCGACCGTGCTTCTGCAAAATAGCGTTGGGAGGGAACTTGTTTTGGTGAAACATTTACACGAAAATTATGTAAAAATATTCTTTGTAGATCTTTACAATCATTCACCGAAAGAACAGAGCAGGCCTGCCTTATTGCACGATCCAAATCTTCAAAACACTTTCAGCGTGTACTTTTCCAGCACTTTAATGAGGCACCTTACTGTGTACCTATTCTGTATTTGGTACCGCATTTTAGGGTACTTAATGTGTATAATGTCTGTATTCATTGTTTTCTTCGTACTGCTCTCGACATTGTGTTTTGAATAATTGTGTATTGTATTGTTTGATGTTTAGGGACTACAGATGGAAATTAGCTTCTTGCTAAATCTGGTGCACCCATCTTCTCATTTAATTGAATAATGTCTGTGCACACTGTCCTTTTATAAACTAAATAAACAAATAGCTCGGAGGCTATTGTTTCCCGTAGCGAAGGGACTTTGAGAAGGGGAGCATGAAGGCGAGGGACTTCCTGTCTGCAGAGGAAGAAAGGCTTTATCCAGGCACTGTTCACCCGGTAAGCCAGACTACACCTCTGTTGTCACTGCATGTTTGTTCATTGTCAGCCAATGTTTGTCCAGATTTATATAGTTGCTGTTTAATTTTTTATTTTATTTTGGTGATAAGATGAAAATGTATATATGAAGAGCTTTTTCTTGCTTAATTCCGGTCAGTCTTAGTCATCTCAATGACGTTTTGCCCCACCATTCGTCCCATCACTCCATGAAAAAGACTGTGAAAGTGTTAAACTAGCTGCAATCTTCTGGCTTGTGGCTGTGCACCTGCTCCAACTCACTGGTGTCTAAACGTGATGTCTCAGGCTGGACGTTGTTTGGTCTCTCACCGCACGCTGACATGATCTCGATTGGGACCGTGTGCACCGCCGTGGATGATATATCACTTAAAAAGATTAAATAAATGATGGAATAAAAAGTTTCATACAGTAACCGCAAAATGCACGGCAATAACTATTTTTCACTGACAACTTCTTCCTTTTGGGATTTTTTTTTTTTTAAATGATCAAAGTGTTTTTTAATCCAAAGTTTTGTCAAATGACTGTGCGGGTGATGCAATCAAACTCATTATCTCTTCAAGTGAGATGAAAGTAAGGAGAGAACTGCTTGGGACCACACAGGAAAAGAGTCGGGAAGTTAGGCAGAAGGAAGGAGAAAGGCAGATAGAGGGCAAGAAAGACAGAGGGGGGGGTGGTGGGATACTGGAGTAGAGTAAGAAAAAATCATGACACGGTTGTGGTGTTGTATGCATGACGTCTCTCTTTCTCTCTGTCTCTCACGTGCGCACGCACACGCACACACGCACACACACACACACACAGCAGTCTCTTCAGAGCGCTCTAACTGAACGCCAAACTAAACGGCCAATGTCTACCACCATTCAAGATCTGACTTGTAAAGAACAGCTGCGAGGAGAATGCCAAAAAATGGAGCTACTATAATGTGACTAGCTCTGTGTGTGTGTGTGTGTGTGTGTGTGTGTGTGTGTGACAGAAACACTGGAGAATGAAAGGGTTAGCTTATGTTGACTTTTCACTTACTTTGCACTTAAATTGCACATCACTTGACATGTTAAAGAAGCATAAAGCAGCTTGTTATAGCAATGTGGTTTTGTTCAATACACTGGCACTGAATCTCATATTAAATTGGATTTTTAGAGTAATACAGGATTCTTGTTCACTTTGAACAAGTTATGCTTGGGTTAAATGCAGTAACAGTGACACTTTTTCATTGATTTTTAAGGAAACCTAAACATGTTTGTAACTCAAAGGGTCATACAGATGGCGGCTATAGACATTAAGTAAATTTTAAGCCATTTCTTGACAAAATTACGTCAAACATTACTGCCAATAGGCCTACTGGGTTGTATACTTCTTTAAAACATTTTGTCCATTTACATTTATGAGCAGCACACAGTATTACACACATTAGGTACAGCCTCTAAATGACCATAAAGCTAGGGCCATTGCATTGCATTGAACAGGTGTACCTGTAACTTTCTGTATGCCTGGACGAACTATAACTGCACCTCTTGGTACTGTTGGTACTACGGCCATATGATATTTATTATTTTAGAAAATCATGACAATGAGCACAAATGTATTGCTTTCCCACCCGTAAAAACAACTACTGCAACTTACAGTTCATGAAATAATCTATTATGTACAGTGTTAATACAAAATATAACTTTTACAGTTGTATACTTTATTATTTTTAGTAAGTTTCACTATCATGGAATGACTATGACATGAAAAACTATGTTTTGTTGTACACAAGCATAATGACAATAAAGTTTAATTAAATTGAATCAATCAATGAATTATGGCATTTGTTTAAATTGCAAAATTGTTAACATACCGGTACTCCAGTGCTGACAGATCTCCACGCTTCATTTAGTGGGGAAAAAGTCCAGCTCAACCCAGATTTCATTCTAGAAAGAAAAAAATAAAATCAGATGTCAGAGATTTCCCTCAGGAGTTGGTAGAGACCAAAACAGAGCTAAAAGGAGAATGAATATTGGGTTTACATTCACCAAGTGGACAGAAACATGACTCTAAATTAATGATAATGTTGCTCTGTGTCTGCTGGATGTGTATATAAGCTAAGTAAGGGATAATGTAGGATGAACTGGTCATTATTGAAAATAGAACTATTTATAGAATAGATCTATTTAATGGCCCGTGCCTGCTCCGTAACCCCGCTGTTGACATTTTCGTTTGCATGAACCAGTCTTTAAACTCTCCCAG
>JAOVVB010205050.1:0-10814 GCA_028570985.1 Heterobranchus longifilis
TTTAACGTCCTCGACAACCTCTGTAGTCTCATTTAGACACTTGTTAGCAACCGCCTTTTTAAACACACGTAAAAGCTGCGAAATTCACCAGCGGGGTGAAAAAATACAAAAATACATTAAAAAAACCCATTGACTTCAAGACGAGAGAACCGGAAGTGCAGAAATAACTCATTTCCACGTTTTGGAACTCCAAACTGAACTCCCTATAGCCTACATTTAATACACTGCTGGGCTACTGCGTCAAACAGCGCCCCCCCGACAAGCGTCTGTCAGGTTCGGAACGACAACTTGTAGAAAGCTGCTGGTTGCATGGCCACGACTGACACCACCTCGCTGCTGTCGCAGGAATTACGTTCCTCATCAATGCTCGTGCTGTTTGCTAAAGTTTTCAATTCCGGTGGACAATTCACGACTGCGTTTTTCCTAAGCGGCCCTCAGTCATATGCTGGCTGCCTCTCAGTCATCAAAACGTTGAGCACTCCTGCTGTAAACCGTTAAAAAGTGGCAGTTATACCCTGTATACAATACTGAGTCTCTCATTAGGTGGAAAACTCTTTGTCAGTAGTAAATTATTCATCCTCTCCTCATATCCAACATATCTATATCTGCATGACTGAGTAAGCTTGACTCTTACATAACCGCCCCTGCTGCTTCCCAACGTCCACGCACAATAAAAATAAGCAGTGCCGGAATACTTTTGCCCGTATCGGCAGGTTGAATCATCAGCGATGTACTTCACCTTCAAACACCGAGCCTATTTCTGTCTCACTCCAGGAAATAAGAAATGAAATCCAGACTGCGCATGCCAAATTTAGATGTAGCATGCGAAACCTGACGAGCTGCTTGTCATTGCCGGGCCGACAGCATGAATCGATGGAGTGGACCACTCAGCGCTTTGTGTCTGAGTCACCTCGCCTCTGAGACTCTGTTTTATGCTGATGACTGGATATCAAATGACATGCATATACAGCGAAATGTGTGCTGAGCTGATGAAATCTACTGAGACGAAACATCGATGTAGGTATCAGCAAATCATGGGATTTTGAGTGAACTTACAAATGTGAATTCAAAATGAATGTTAGGTGTCTCTGTGTCTGGAGATGCTGGTGCAGTAGCCCAGCATAAGCTTTAACTACGGTAGGGAGAGGATTTCTCTCTTGCATGCACGTGTTCTGTCTTTGACTCTTTCTGTCTGTCTCTGCTGATCCCCATCAAACACACACGTGTTTTCTCTGCCTACTCTTTCTTAAAATGTCTGCCAGTGACAGACAGAAGCGCGCAGCATGAGGCCTGCCCATGGCGATGGGGGCAAAGGTCAGTGTTGGGCAGCTAACCCACTGCACCTTTTTTTTTTGCCAGGACAAGGTGCATGGTGACAGGTGTGCGTACCCTGGTACTTGCCGTCGTCCATCCCGTTCTTGGTGGAGTCATAGTCCTCGGCCAGACGCCGGCTCTTGGTCGAGTCCGATTCATCTGGAACGTACTGGCCCTCCTTCTTGAGCGGCACCTCCGTGGTGTCCTTTGATTTCTGGCCATCAGCCAGTGACTTCAGCACGGTGAAGTCATCGAGGTCCTGCTCTGACTCGGCGTCCTTGGAGGCAGCGGAGCGCTTACTCTCTGAAAGACAGCAGCAGAGACGGAATCATCAAACCGGAGGAATACAAAGTGGTGCAGATGAACTCCTCTAATGCGGTTCTAATGGTTGTTATTTCTCAGTACAGATGAAGCCTGTTTTACTGGAAGTGCTACAACATGAGGCGGAAATAAAATCATTAATTGATTGGCAGTGGGGGTTTCCTCTTACCAGCCGACTGCACTGCAGCCTTCACGCTGTCCGCCTCGGCAATCTGGGGAAATGACAAACATTAAACAAATAATTTCCACTCAGGATATAAGCTCTGATTAATAATGTTTGCTGGGCTAATACCTGGGCTGTTTGACAAGTGACCATAAAGCCCATTTGTCCGGATATTGGATGAGAAAATTAGCTATGAGACATGGAGAAAGAGAGCTTACCTGCTCTTGTAGTGGTCTTTCTTCTGTCAGCTGTCTATTGTACACAGTTTTTCCTGCAACAGAAGAGAAATGCATGATGTGCAATATACATCAGCACTTTTCAATAAATTATGTGCAGTAACACCTGCACTTAGCACTTTCAGCACTTTAACTCCTATGGTCACTTAATCCTGGTTTGTCTTAACAACATCCGTATGACCGCTGTTTGTACTGTTGTATATGTGTCTGTCAGCTTACGTCACCTCTAAGCCGCTGTATGTTATTTTACCTATTCTGTTGTTGTGTATTTTATGTACTTCTGTTTACTGTGTAACATCCACCTGCCAAGAGTCTAAAAGATGGAAATTAGCCTATATGTGGCTAAAATCATGTAAATGTTTATTAATATGCTCTGTCCCTTTTTAAATAAATAAATTAAAATGAATTACCAAACTGGTGGGACAAAGCAGGCTTTATTATTAATAAGCAGGCTATGATTATGTAGGTTACAAATGAAGTTAATTTGCAAAAACAGATTTTTTTTTTTTCGTTTTCTTTCCCTAGATCATGTTTTTTGTGTCAATCACACTGGTGTTTTGAAAAGATATGAATACTTTCATTCTTTTTTAATTTTTTTTATTGTGCACTCAAAGAGAAAATGAATCAAACTGGAGTGGGTTTATTCATTTTAAGAATGGCTTTTATCCGTTTTGTCTTTTCTTTTGCAAATTGCACATATAAACAGGCCTATGCTTTTTTTTTCTTAAACAAATCTAGATCATTATATTTAAAGTGTCACACTTTACTTTGAATTATTTTTTTCTTGTCATTTTAAAACAATTGTATATTCCGGACTTATGGGATGTTTCTGCTCTCCCAGCTCAGCACGCAGAGGCAGGCAGAGCTAAATCGGATTATCAAACAAAAGATTAAACTGCGGCGAAAATAGACCACAGGCGGTCATAACATGCGACCAGGCGTCGGTAAAACCGGGCGCACTGCTGAGCTGGAGCTCAACTTTAAAGGCTTTTTTCTTTATAGGTTATTGTGTTAGTCAACAGGTTCATATATGAATAAAACAATGCATCTCCTGAAACAGTACACAAAACATTACACAAAGATGGACAGAAATTGCAAAGAAATTCCAATAATGTTTTTCCCATATTTGTGCTATAGGCTACTGTACAGCATGTAATAGCCAAATTTAGTTTCTCTGCAGGCTATTCCTATATTGTAATACTGTTTTAAGGATTAGATGATCAGTAATGAATTCATGATAACATTGTAGTATTTTCTTCTTTTTCCCCCATGTGTGCTGAATAGAGTGTTATGACCTTACTGCACTTTGTGGCGTTTTTAAACTCATTTCTACATTAGACATGTTATTGCACAAATGTTTTACAGTACAAGACTTTTTCTATCTGACGGTTAGAGGCGATGGCCAACTCACCCTCCGCTGAGGCTGTCGGTGTGGGGAAGGCAGAGATGTCGCTCACTACATTCAGGGCTACAAGCTGGAAAAGGACGAAAAGGCCGACGGATTTTGACGCCATTCTGAATGTAAGCTGTGTCGGAGTTTTCCAGGAGGAAGGTGTATATCCTGGCTGCGTCGCTGTGCTGAATGTGTGGACAGCTCCGCTCCGCTGCGGCCGGCCGCTGGTGCTGAAACTGCCGCGGAGGCTGCGCCCTGGAGTAGCCGCTATGTCGCACGCACCGGGCGGGGAGGGGCTGGCCAAATCTCCGCTGTGCGCCGGAGCTGTTGACGAGCCGCGGTGCTGAAACCAGGTCACCTCTCTGTAATTATAACCAGATAAAGCAGGGAGGCTCTTCAAGCCCCGTGTGAGACACAGCATGCACCTGCCAAGACTAATAGAGCCCACTACAATAAGACCTGCCCCCTCTGTCTGTACAGAGGAGGAGGAGGAGGAGGAGGAGGAGGAAGGTGAACACTGCAAAAAGTGTCCATTTTACCAAGATGTTTTAGCTGGATGAGTCCTGAAATATAATGTTTCCATTGTTGATCAGGGGATACAATATACGCTACAAAATCAATTAGTGGAGTTCACATATTTCTAGTGCCAAACAATGTAAGAATTATGAATTTATTTTAATGAAATAACCAGAATTGTCTCCACATTACTGGAGTGAACATTTTCACATTCAAAATCGTATTTGTTTTGCAGAAAAAGCTCAGAAGACACACCTGAGACTGCATTACTACTGGAAGTAAGCAGAGGTTTATGTTATATAGGCTATAATTTATTACAGGAGAGTGAACAAAATGTGCAGAGTTGAATTTTTCGCAGCGTTTGAGCAGAAAATCCGCCCATCTCGTGCGTCACGCACAGAACCTGCGTCACGGTTGTAGATCTTCCACTGGCCAGTCAATAGCAACCGTTATTAAAACGGCAAACAATTAGACACACCAACAAAGGGGGAGATATATTAGACCAGTTTTATGACCGCTCTGCTTTCATAAGATCAGGGTGGTGCTAATTAGATGCAGGCTTGCGTCTTTTATGGATGATTCAGGGTCGGTGTCCAGTGGCCTGTTGTTCCCAAAGTGACGCTCCCAAAAAAACAAGTAGGCTAGTTTAATTTCCCTGTTATTTTATTAGACTATAGAGTAGAAGAATAATTTGTTTGATGAAAGTCCTGCTGGATATGTTACTGCTCCTATTATAACAGCAAGAGAACTGTCTTCATGTAAGGGTTTAGTTCTTTATTTGTACATACAATAAAATAAGATAAAATAAAAGAGAAGGAATATACAATTACATAAGAAAATGTACAGGGCTTGTAAAAGGAACCCACCTAACTCTGAAATTAAAGACAGCTGTACATGCGTGCCAGAAATTTACAACATACATATTAGGGATAGACCGATTCATCTGTGATTAATGACATTTTGAGATAATCGGCATCCGCCGGCAAAGACATTACATCTTTTTTACAACATTTTTTCTGGAAAAATTACAACTTTTTTCTTGAAACATTACAATTTTTTTCTCGAAACATTATATCTTTTTACTTGAAACATTAGGACTTTTTTTCTGGAAACATTGCGACTTTTTTCTGGAAACATTTTTCTCTAATTTTTCACTTTTCTGGAAACATTACGACTGACGCAGATCTACAAAAGGACCAAAAACAAAGAGATGCTGCTCGGTGGTCCTGTGCACTAACGTTTTTATTTATGTACGTTTATATATTTCAAAAACAAAGAGATGCTGCTATCTGCTGAATAAGTGTTAAATAAACGTTCATTTAAATTCAGCAATTTTAAATTGTTGTATTTTATCACATGCAAAAAACTAAATCGGCATTATAAATCGCCCATCAGCCGCCCTGCTCTCTAAATATCGTATTGGCCGTTGAAAAGCAGGTATCTGTCGACCACTGCTCTGAGGCGGTGTTACATTATCGCGCTGACATCTGCATTTGGATTCTAGTGCTGAAACGCACACTGACTTCAAGACTCTCACGGTTAATGAGAAAGTTTGTGCTGCTCAGCAGAAGGAACGGGTCAGGAGCAGCTGAAAAGTCAAGGACTCAGTATAAAGTAGAATTGCTAAATCTCTTTTCCTGGCCAACCTGCAAGACAAGAAGTGCTACATGTCACCTAAAAGCTGCATTGTACATTTAGGCTTGTGCTCAACAATACGAACATTACTGCCACGCGGCAAATATACAGCAGTTTATTACAGCAGGGCTGGAAAACACCACGCGTCCACATCATCAAACTCTCCTGCATGCTGTTTCACACACTGCGTTAGTTTTTTTGTGGCTCATGTCGCTCTGATTTAAACTGCATTTTTATTATCAACACTGTGAAATCAGCTCATCTACTGCCATTTTTCCACTGCATGGTACGGCTCTACTCTACTCTAGTCGCTCGCTTTTTGGTTTTTCCGTAAATCTGCACGATTCTGGTCAAAATGAGAAATGAAATTTTTTTTTTCCCACTCAAAATTGAGATCACGATTTTCTCCCACAATACTTAGGGACACCCATTTTTTAAAAGAAAAAAAAAAGTGTATTGCAGTCCATAGTGTCTCCATGCAGACAGTACTGATGTTATTTTAATTAATCGTGCAGTTCTGACTCAGTTTTCCTGAAACTTTGTGGAGTAAAATGATAGAATTTCACATCATTTAGGTCCATTATTATTATTATTATTATTATTATAAATAGTGCTGGTAAAAAGCATTTAATTTAACTTCAAGGTCTGAAAACTCTGAAGGTACTTCAGGAAATGATTTCGTACAAACCACACGTCCAGTCGAGTGACACGTCTGCTGGTCTTTGTGTCGCCGCCTCACACAGTGCGCGCCTTAAACACACGTCTCGACTACAACAATCACACATGGACTGTGAATCCTGCGTCGAGTAAGTCATTTTTCTACTGAATCGACCATTGTTTTCTAAATCTGAGTCATGACTTCAAAACAAGAAAGCAGGTCTGAGTCAGGCAGACAGACAATCAGATAGAAAAATAGAGACAGAGGTAATCGCTGGAGACATAGATGTATAATCTCTACACACCCACAGCGACACGCACGCACGCAAGCACGCTGCTGGACAGACGAGCTGCGGGAAAGGCTTTAGGTATATCCTTCACTATCGCACTGACACGGCAGAATAGATTTAGTTTTATCTCTCGTCAAACATCGCTGAATATTGTCAGGAAAGATACTGCGAGCAAATGCATTTCTGTGCAGCAAAACCTGGATTAGTGTGTGTGTGTGTGTGTGTGCGTGTGTGTGTGTGTGTGTGTGTGTGTGTGTGTAAATTCAACACTAGGCCACTAGGATCATAATTAACTCTTTCCCCATCATTGACAAGATTTTCGACAACGCTGGTACTTAACTTTTTATATTTAGGCAAATAAGACGAGGGCAGAAATGATAGAAAGGACCGTTTGTAAAAAAAAAAAAGTGATTTTCTCAGCTTTTTGCTCTAAATGTTGTGTTTTTGATGGAAAATGACCAAGATTCAAGTGTTGATGAAATGAATAAAAGTAATAAAATGAAGGTGTTTCTTTTGATACGTTAACTGTTTACTTTAGGGATAAAACGATTAATCAGTCGGCCGATTAATCGCATTTTCAGATAATCGTCATCGGTCGATTATCTCAGATCACAAGACCGATTAAAGTGTATTAGTAGTAGTATTTTTTCTGGAAAAATTCTGACTTTTTTCTTGAAACATTATAACTTTTTCCCTGTAAAAATTCTGACTTTTGTCTTAAAACATTAAGACTTTTTTCTCAAAACAATGCAACTTTTTTCTTGAAATATTACAACATTTTCCCTGGAAAAAGTCAAGACTTTTGTCTCAAAACATTACGACTTTTATCTCGAAACATTACAACTTTTTACTTGAAACATTATAACTTTTTTCCCTCGAAACATTACAACATTTAACGTAGTTTACATTTCACATATAGTTTCCACGTTCATAGTATGAAATATTCTGGGGGTCTTGAAAGATCAGAATGTGATCAAAAACGCTGCCGCTTGGTGGCAACTTCTTTAATAAAACTGACGGAGAAAGAGAGAACTGTTGTCACAATTGCTCATGAGATCAGCGGTTGTACTTTGAACTTTTTAAAATGACGTTTCTGACTGACCTGCAGAAACGCTCTGCTCTACACGGACACGTCTGGATCCTGCGTGTGTCTGTACAAAAGTGAAAGGTCAGTCAGATACGTAGACTCCAGGGTCATCAATACACCAGACACAGATACTGAGCTATCAGGACTACACTCAGTACATGTACAAATATATATATACACAGTAGTGGTCGACCGATATGTGTTTTTCAATCACAATGTTTAGAGAAAAAAAGTCGTAATGTTTAGAGAAAAAAGTTGTAATGTTTAAAGAAAAAAGTCGTAATGTTTCGAGAAAAATGTTGTAATGTTTCGAGAAAAAAGTCAATGTTTACAGAAAAAAAGTCGTAATGTTTCGAGAAAAAAGTCGTAATGTTTAAAGAAAAAAGTCGTAATGTTTAAAGAAAAAAGTCGTAATGTTTAGAGAAAAAAAGTCGTAATGTTTAGAGAAAAAAAGTCGTAATGTTTAAAGAAAAAAGTCGTAATGTTTGAAGAAAAAAAGTCAATGTTTAGAGAAAAAAAGTCGTAATGTTTCAAGTAAAAAGTCAATGTTTAGAGAAAAAAAGTCAATGTTTAGAGAAAAAAAGTCGTAATGTTTCAAGTAAAAAGTCGTAATGTTTAGAGGAAAAAAAGTCGTAATGTTTAGAAAAAAAGTCGTAATGTTTTAAGTAAAAAGTCGTAATGTTTAGAGGAAAAAAAGTCATAATGTTTAAAGAAAAAAGTCGTAATATTTAGAGAAAAAAGTCGTAATGTTTAGAGAAAAAAGTCGTAATGTTTTAAGAAAAAAGTCGTAATATTTAGAGAAAAAAGTCGTAATGTTTAGAGAAAAAAGTCGTAATGTTTTAAGTAAAAAGTCGTAATGTTTAGAGAAAAAAAGTCATAATATTTAGAGAAAAAAATACTCCGCACTTTAATAATCAGCCTTGTGAATCGACCGATGCCGATTATCTCAAAATGTAATTAATCGGCCGGCCGATTAATCGGTCTATCCCTAATATAGACACACATGTGCTTGCACGACACATGTTTAGTTACACATATGTACTTGCACGACACATGTTTAGTTTCCTCGCTGCCTTTTCCGTCATCTTTGTGTTGTTGTGTCGCAGTAGTTCATAAAATCTGTCTGTTTCAGCAGCGTTTAAAGTTCCCATCAACCTGAGTTTCATATTTTCCATTTACCGCATGTCACGCTGTGCAAAGAAACCCATTTACAAAATGTGACATTAGCCTTGTCACCGCACGCTGTTGTGTTGTCACTCTGTGCGTGTGTGTGTGTTTTCATCTGTCTCACTCGCTGAGTCGACACGTCTGCGTGTTTATGTGTAACTCAGCAAAACAAAGGCGTAACCATGTCATCACCAAACATCATTTGTACCTGTAATTCAAGGCCGGGACGCCGGCAGCATTCATCATCCTGAGAGCTGCGCGGCAGCAGGCCTGTTGTTGCTCAAACGACGCCAACTTTTTGATCGTCACAGCCGAAAGAGCAGCGGAATTGGACATTCGACAAACAAATGACAAACTGTGAGAGGCGCTTAATCCTCTGAACCTTAAAACCCACCGGCGGGTTTGAAAAGCATGTTTTCTTTTCTTTTCTTTTTTTCAACTAACCAAAATTACACACACAGCCATAAACTGTAAAAACAGACATTAATCGTCAGATTTTAAACTTTCCGATGGTCCCTGAATGTCGAAACGCAGGAAAAGTAACTAAATCTGAGCTTAAGATGGTGATATTTCAACAAAATCACGTTATTCTACATGTTTCATTAAAATAAACCGTTTGCATGAACCAGATCCTGTAAAAAAAACAATAAATTCTGCGTTCCTCTGCAGAGGAGGAGAGGTTGGAAAAATGTAAATAGTTCAGTATGTGTAGCATGTGGAGCCCCTATTTGTTTTTCAATATTGGTAACATATTAGAGCTGCAATGGTTAGTCGACTAATCGATTAGTCGATCGACAGAAAAATAATCAAAGCCAACTATTTTGATAATCGTTAAAAGTAATTTGTCATGAAAAAACTTCAGAAAATGCTGTTTTCCTCCTCAAATATTAAGATTTCCTGTTTTTCTCTGTTTTATATCATATTAAACTGAATATTTTTTAGTTTTTCTGTGTTTTATATCATATTAAACTGAATATGTTTTAGTTTTTCTGTGTTTTATATCATATTAAACTGAATATTCTTGAGTTTTTCACTGTTTTATATCATATTAAACTGAATATTTTTGAGTTTTTCTCTGTTTTATATCATTAAACTGAATATTTATTAGTTTTTCTCTGTTTTATATCATATTAAACTGAATATTTTTGAGTTTTTCTCTGTTTTATATCATATCAAACTGAATATTCTTGAGTTTTTCTGTGTTTTATATGATATTAAACTGAATATTTTTTAGTTTTTCTCTGTTTTATATCATATTAAACTGAATATTCTTGAGTTTTTCTGTGTTTTATATCATATTAAACTAAATATCTTTGGGTTTTGGACAAAACAAGACTTTGAGAAACTGTGATGGACATTTTTCACTATTTTCTGACATTTTATAAACCAAATGACTAATCGATTAATCGAGAAAATAATAATCGATAATGAAAATAAGCCCTATAACACATATCTCTACTTGGGGAAATGTTGCATAGATTCCCTTTTTTTGTAAAATTAATTATCAAATAAATTCAACTTGCGTTAGTTATTAATTTTTATGATTTTTAGCAATATAATAGACCTCGTCAAAATGGCAATAAGGGCTAGTGCAATATCCAAATCACACCATGATCATTTTAATATATTCTTCAATTAATATGAGAATAATGATCAGAACGATCATTCCCTTCAATATTGTGAATCATAAAGCAATATATGATACATAGAGTTTATATTGTAGTGAAAAAAGCAGGCAACAGTAAGTAAAGATGTGACGGGAGCAAAAAGTGCACGGGGCTCAGAGGGTTAAGGTTTGAAATAAAATTGATTAAAAAGAAAATTACAGTAGAGAAAAAGTTAGAAAGACTCCTTTTATTAAAAAAAAAAAGAAAAAAAACAAACTATTCACAGCTTTTCAAGGATTAAAAGGTGCCCTGCAGACAAAGTCTGTTACATTCACAGTTTGTCACTAAAACATAATGTGTGTGTGTGTGTGTGTGTGTGTGTGTGTGTGTGTGTGTGTGTGTGTGTGTGTGTGTGTGTGTGTGTGTGT
>JAOVVB010205061.1:0-10814 GCA_028570985.1 Heterobranchus longifilis
ATAGGGCATGGGCTTGATGGAAGTCTGCGCTCTCTGAGTGCCCTTTTAGTTTGTTTTTGTCTTATTTGCTATAAAATTCATATGAGGCCTTTCACACAAACTGATTTTTCTTTTTTTTTTAAAGTGCAACAATTTGTGCGCGCACAGTACAGCTACCACACGACAATGTGAGAGGAGACACACAGCCAGGACAGGACACTGTCAGGAATGTTTTTTTGGAAATATAAGAGACAGACCAATGAGCTCAGCAAGACCATTATGAAGTATTCAAAAAGTAATCCAAAGTATTTAGAATGTGTTAATTAATTGGAGTAATCCATTGGCAAATATGTCACACATTACATTTCAGGGCATGTATTCAGTAATCTGTAGAGGAATATGTTTTAAAAGTAACCGTCATGCCAGCGGTGTGGTTCTAGAGACGGTAATGTCAGTCAGTCGATCCACCACTTTGGTCCAGACTGAAATATCTTCACTGAGTTTGAGTTTGACATTTGTTGTTTTGTGTGAAATGTCTCGACAAATGTCGGCTTGATTGCCACGAAAATTGATTCCGGTATTTATTTTCCCCCCAGCACGAATAACTTTGTTGATCCCTTAACTTTTCTATTTGTCCAAAACTAATGACAGTCCCATCAGCCTCAACTGTAGTTTCTGTTTAGAGCGAGTTAGCAAATGTTACTTCAGGGCGATTCACCTGTATTTATGTTCTTCATCAAAGGATTCATTGTTTTGTCCATAAAACAATTGCTTCAGCTATACATTACTCACGTAACATCACCATATTAGCTCTTACTCTTTGTCTTGTTTCCATTTAAAACTGTGTTTAACTCTCAGTTCTCAACTTGTATCTCTGTGTTTTTATATGAATGTAATGCGGCAGAATATCAACCTGGCATGAAGCTGATGGTGGACAGTGCAGACCAGATGATGTGTCATTAGTATGAATTACAGGATCTTCACTTGTCTTTTTGAAGGTTTGCTAAAATTGAGATCAGCGCATCCAAGCCCATCATTCCATTCAGAGAAACAGTGATTCGTCCTCCAAAAGTGGACATGGTGAATGAAGACCTGGGCAAGCAGCAGAAAGTCGCCATCATTCACCAGGTCAGTCACTGAACTGTAGTCCACATCAATATACAACCGTGTCATAAAAAGTGCAATTGTCTTTTATAGTTGTGTGTTGAAGTGACATGTTTTACATTAGCAGGGTGGAATAATTAGGAGAAAGCAGTTAAAGGAGCAGATTTTTTAGATAAACACAGCCCTCTACATTTACAGTAATCACCTCTCAGTCCACAGGAATGGTTTTCAAATATGTCGGTGTGTATTTATGTGTTGCTAGGTGAAAGAAGAGGCCTCTCATGGTCGTTCATCTGACACCCTACACGTGGACCCCAGTGGTCTGGTCACCCTCACCACTCCCAACAGACTGGCCACTGTCAGCGTCCGGGCCATCCCCCTGCCACAGGGTAAGACCTGCACACACCAAGACGGCTGAAGGTATACGTTAACCCTCTGAACCCCAAAACCCGCCAGGTTTGAAAACCATGCTTTCTTTTTTTTTTTTTTATGGTCAAAATGACACCATTTATCCAAGCCAGAAACTGTAAAAACAGACATTGTCATCAAATTTTCAACTTTCCAACGGTCCTTGAATGCAACGTGTGACAAACGCTTCCGTCAGGAAAAATAACAAAGTCTTAAAATACAGAGATTTCATCATAATCACTTTATAAATGTCTCATTTAAAATTTCACCAAAAATAAAGTGTTTGCACAAACCAGATCCTGTAAAAAAAAAACATTATATTGTGCGCTCCTCAGCAACACTGTGAAGCCATGAATGACTCAGCGGAGACAAACAGTCACGGGACAAGACAGGTTATAAAAATGTAAATAGTTCAATATGTGTAGCATGTGGAGCCTCGGTTTTTTCCAATATTGGTAACATTTGTGGGCACTTGAAAAAATGTATATATAGATTCCCCTTTTTGTAAAATAAAATGTGTTATACTGCACAAAATACATTTTTGAGTTCCCCCTACCTCCAGACATGATTGTTCTGTTTCCATAGAGGTGCAGGACTTTATATTGCAGTGAAAAATCAGCCGGGTTCACACGGTTAAACAAACTTAGTTGTATGTTGTGTCATCCATGTCTAAATGTAAAAGAGTTCATAGCTGTTAACCACACTGCTCGGCCCTGCCATCATAGACAGGGGCAGTCATACCAATGAGAATAGTGAGTCACACTTTCCGACAGTCGCAGGCATTCATTGTTTTGCACTCAAACTCCGCCTACTTTCACACCTCCACACACCTGGCCAATCACTGCGTAAAGTGGACGTTTGATGTGAGAAAATATGTGGAACAACTGATTTCTGTAAACAAGTTCTTGTGTCCAACAAGCACAGATTGTGTTGAGTTAAAATATAAGCAGAGGATAAAGTTCTGAGAACAAAAAAGTGAAATGCTTCAATTAGCATAGGGGTGTCACAATTCTCCAAATCAACCATTCGATTTGATGGTTTTATGCCCTGACAACTTCTTTATAAAGACAGGCTACATGGTATCAAGTGTGATATGACCACTACATATTTTAGGCAGAATGTACCACACTAAGGCCATATCGTCAAATTAAATAATTTATTTAAATGTAATAACAATAACTTATTTCACCAGTGGATTTGGAATAAATTGTTAAAAAACAAAAAGAAGAGCCACATGGTAGCAGAAGGGTACTTTACAACAACAGCTTGAGTTTACGAGGTGCACCTGAACGCACCATGAATTTCCTGTCGCCGCCCACACACTTTATCATTCGTTGTTTATATAAGTCTCACGGGGAAGACAAAATGGTGCCACACAGGGGCAGGGGGATTTTCCAGTTCTGTCTCCGACTCCAGCAGTGTCTGTGGTGTGTCGAAAAGTGCAGCTGCAGCCTACCAGTAAGCGACACTGTGTCGTCGATGAAGTGTTTTTTTTTTTCTTACGGACGCAGTAATGAGAAAAAACATACTGGGAGAATCGCCGATCCTGCTTTTGATTTCGATGATGGAAATTAAAAGCTCATTTCGATCATTTTTTTAAAATTTAGATTCGAAATTGTGACACCCTAGTAGGAAGAGGCATTTTCATTGCTTCCTACAACACACATGTCAACATAAAGATCATAACTTTATTTTTACAGTCATAACATTTTCTTCAGTTTTTTTATGATACCAATCCATGACCAGTGGAGTTCAGTGATCTTAACTTTTTCTTTGCCTGTGATGAAACTCCACTCTGAAGGTATACACTTTCCTCTGACTGCACCGGAGCCCTGCTGGCTTTTATTCAAGCAGATCAGGGAGTGATTTATACCTTGAGACGCCGGTGAATGCAGTTAACTGTGTTTGGATAGAAAAGCAGCTTCAGGTTAAGGACCACTCGAAATAAAACCATTGTAAAACCAGATTTTCTTAAATGATGGAAACTATAATGAAGACTGAAGCGATGGGTGTGAAGTATCGTTATTTCACTGTTCCATGAAACCATGTCAATAATGTTGTTTTGTGCTGTCAGAGGTGACCCGTCTGTTGGAGAGCAGCACCGAGCTGATTCGGACTCTGGAGCAGTTGAACATGTCCCTGAGGGAGGGGAAGAGTGTGGACGTCAGCCTCAGGACTCTGGAGGCCATCACTGGACTCAAGGCCCAGCTGGAGAGCCTGCTGCAGGGGAGGAAGTGGAGGAACGCTGTGGAGCGTATCTGGGCCTTTGGGCCTCGCAGGTCTGGCACTGTGACTCCTCCAGGACAGATTTAAATCAGAGACACTGCAAGGACAAGAATCAGGGCAGGCAAAATCTATTCAGTTTCAGAACAGAGTAGACCTTTTCATAGTCTTACGTAGCCAGACCTATCTCCACAGCGCTGGAGGAAGGTCTGGATCCAGTGCATTTTCTCTCTTAGGGAAAGATAGGGAAAAAAACTCTCTGGCTTACTTGCATTTCTTTACACCAATCACAATTGTCTGGGATGGCTCTACTCCCCGGATACAGCGACGGTGCTTCTGCAAAGTAGTGTTGGGAGGGAACTTGTTTTGGTGGAACATTTACACGTTATATTCTTTGTAGATCTTTACAATCACACACCGAAAGAACAGAGTGGGCCTGCCTTATTGCACGACCTAAATCTTATTCAAAACTTGCCATTTTCAGCGTGTAGGTTAATAGCTCGGAGGTCGTTGTTGTCGTTTCCCGTAGTGAAGGGACTTTGACAATGGGAACACGAAGGGGAGGGACTTCCTGTCCATGCAGGAAGTAAGGCTTTATGTGTTCCCCTGGTAAGCCAGACTAACCTTTTCATAAAAGAAGTTTGGGTTTTATTTACATCAACTGCAGCACCAGGAACCTGACCGGTATTTAAGCCAGGCCTTTATTCCTAACATGCTCTGTTTTTATAAACATATTTCATCCTATTTTAGTTCAGGGTGTCCGCGGGGTCTTAAAAAGTATTACAAGTTGATAAATAAATACATTTTATAACTTGTTCTCAATATGTATATTAGTAGTTTATTTATAGAATCCTACCAGATTTGACATCATCTGAAAAGAACCATTAATGCAATCACTCACTGACCCACTGACTGACAGCTGCTTGATAGTAGGTCCCTTTACACTTGGAGTTACCACAGACTACGACTGTTTAGTTGTGCTATCTTACAATCAATATATAGTAAATGTAAGTGAAAGTGTGTTGTCGATGTAAGTGGTTAGAACTCGAAGTGGCGATGAGGTCTTAAAATGTATGGAAAGGGTCTTAAAAAAGGTCTTAAAAGGTATAACTTCAGGCTTCCTGCATATACCCTGTAGTTAGAAGTCTAACTGTTTTCCATTCTACTTCTGTTTTCTGGGGGGTGGGGGGGGTATGCATCACTGTTTAGCTTCATTAAATAACCTGAAAACAAAAGCAGGCTGCTACAGTATAAACATACAGACCTCTACACACATCAGACTGCTCGGTTATAACTCGACAGCAGTGTTTCATTGTTTACACTTTACAGATTAGCCTAGAGGCTAGCTGACTTTTTCTCTGCAGCTCGTAGCTTAATCCCGGCAGAACAGCACAGTGAATTTCAGCAAGAGCAACCAGTTAGTGGACTGCCGAGTGCAGACTGCACCTTTCTCTCTGCTACGCACCGTGTGTGTGTGCAAAGCCCTGCACTCAGTGGACCACAGATCAAAGCAGAGGAGAGAAACTGCAAAACACTGTAAAGAGCTCAAATGTAAACACTGCGCTGCAACAAATGTCTTTCGGTTTAATAAAAGGCATTCATTTTTAAGGATTCTATTATTTACAGTATTGAGAAAAAAACAAATATCTGAATCCCAAAATTAAAAACCAAATACCTACCCCAACGAACAAATGTCAGAATAGTCAAATACATTAATTTGGGTCCAACCCTAATAAGCACTAGCGTTTGTTAAAAATGATATGTTGTCTTGAGAAAATCCTTCAGAATGTACTTTTTTGGTTTGTATTAACACAAATGAATGCTTTGTAGTACCTTGTGAACTGTTCTTCCTGGTGTTCCTGTTGTTTTCAGATATGGTCCCAACATCATGCTGAACAGTGTAGAGGGCTACCAGCGGCCCTCGGTGTGGCAGTGTCTGGGACGGGGAGACAGAGTTGTCGAGACAGGAGCTCAGGCCGGCAGTATACGAGACTTGGACAACAGCATCGTCAGCGGCTTCCAGCTCGCCACTCTGTCGGGGCCCTTGTGTGAGGAGCCCCTGATGGGAGTCTGCTTCTCCGTGGAGAGGTGGGACATCCAGTCTTCAGGGCCGCCACAACATCAAGAGGACTCCATATCCCACGAGGCTTTAGCAGACAGCACAGTGGAGGGAAGCAGTGAGACACCTGCAGGGCCGAGCCAAGCTAGACGCAGGCCGGAGGCTGCCTCTGCAGACTGCTACGGGCCCGTCTCTGGACAGCTGATCGCCGCCATGAAGGAGGCCTGCCGTCACGCTTTCCAGGCTCAGCCCCAGAGACTCATGGCCGCCATGTATACCTGCGAGATCATGGCCACCGCTGAGGTGCTGGGTAAGAGAGCATTGTCTACCAATTTCTGCCACAAACATATTTTGTATCTTCCCTGGAGTGGTATCTATCCTTGTAAATAGTTTGGGTTTTATTTGTCCAGGTTTTGAGATGTCTATCTCTGAGATGTTTGCCTCCCCTCCAATACGTTTGGGCTTATTTTTACAACTGAAATTACATTGACATTACTGCTACATGTGCACGCATATCAGTCAGGCTATAATTAGTGTGTGTGTCCTGACCCTGTGTCTCTTCCTGTACCAGGCCGAGTATACGGTGTACTGGGGAAGCGAGAGGGTCGCGTTCTCCAGGAAGAGATGAAGGAAGGGACGGACATGTTCATCATCAAGGCCGTTCTGCCCGTGGCTGAGAGCTTCGGATTTGCCGACGAGATCCGCAAGAGGACCAGCGGATTGGCCAGTCCACAGCTGGTCTTCAGCCACTGGGAGGTGATTATTCTATACATGCATCCTATCTGCCTTAATATACACAACTTCACTTCTTGAATGAATAATACAGAGTGCAGGTTACTGAGTGAATGAATGAATAGTACAGAGTGCAGGATACTGAGTGAATGAATGAATAATACAGAGTACAGGATACTGAGTGAATGAATGAATAATACAGAGTGCAGGATACTGAGTGAATGAATGAATAGTACAGAGTGCAGGATACTGAGTGAATGAATGAATAATACAGAGTACAGGTTACTGAGTGAATGAATGAATAGTACAGAGTGCAGGTTACTGAGTGAAGCTGAAGCCCTGTGTGTGTTGTGGTTGGCGGGGCTGGAATCTGGAGCTGCTTGACAAAGATAGGATATAAGAAGAGGTCCCACTTTGCTTCATATTCTGGCGTTTTCTTGCTGAATGTAAATGTCTATAACTTGTTGACTTTTCATCTAGTTTATACAAAAGTGTGTTAATGGCAGAAACAAATGTGCTGCATTTGTTTCTAGAGGAGATACGTGCGTCTGCAGTGGGTCTGTTATTTCTGAAGAGCAGAACATTGCTATGGATGCAGTTCTGACCACAGACTCCGGAGGACCATTTTTAAATCTATATTTTGTGTCAAATTATTGATTTAATTTATAAGTAGCCGTGGCCAATGGTTCCCTCAGGGGAGTTGGGATCAAAGCTGCGCTAGACAACGTGTGTGTTAGACTGTTATACCTGACGCTTGGCTGCTCAAGCCGCAGCACACACACACACACACACACACACACACACACACACACACACACACACAGGATCTCAACGTCCCGCGGGCCATATGGGCAGTGTCAGTTGGGGTTCAAGTTGCCTGTACAGAGAGAGAGATGAGTCCCATTTGACAATATTCTCACTGTGATTTGAATGTCTCATGTTTCACAGTGTTGATTTTAAATCCTGCTTGTGCTACAGTAACTCATTAAAGAGCCATGCTGATAAAGCACTGATGATAGTGGTAAAGTGACAGGATACTGTCAGACTGACAGTTTTATTGGTTACCATGGAAGGGATAATGTAGAGCAAGCGGGTCATTGTTGTTGGGTCACTGACCCCGCTTCGTGTCGGGGTCCTGCATCATCCTGTCTGGGTTTGATTTGCCTGCTTATTACACGGCTACTTATAAAATAAATCAATAATTTGACACAAAATATTGATTTAAAAATGCTCCTCCAGAGTCTATGATCAGAACTGCATCCATAGCAATGTTCTGCTCTTCAGAAATAACAGACTGTAGAATGCCTTAATTGACCAATCAGAATCGAGTATTCAACAAAGCTGTGTAATAAATTTACATAAAGGAGCACAATAAGTAATTTGCAAATGCGCAGACCAAAATGCCTCTGGACGCAATTGGATAAAGCTACAACCAATCAGAGCAACAAATCGTGACCTACAACCAATCAGAGCAGTGCGGTGAGCGACACATGCAAGTTGGGGCGGTACTTTTGCGCTACTTACTTTACTTCCAATTACAGCTAAATAATACGCTAAAATGTGTTTCTGAAAACATGTGAGGCGAGAAATATACAAGAGACTATAATAATTTTGATTCGTATTTGATCAGCACCTCCTAGTTTTGTGCCTGGTGCGTTGCACTGGACCGATGTTCCGTAACTACATTCTAGCATGACGCTCCTCTGTCAGTCATCGTCCTAAACCCGCCCCATATTAGATTTAAGTGGTTGTGATTAGACCGGCTGGGTTCTGGGCTGCTAGTAATTTGTTTGAATGGGAGAGGGGCCAGACTGATCTGCCAGAGCAAATGAAACATGAGCTCAGCAGATTCGTCTGATTCCCAGGCTACAATAAATGCAACAAAATGAAAAAGAAAATTAAAAAAATACTAATAAATACTGACACAACAAGACGAGTAACAAGACGAATACAGATGATGACGATGATGATGATAATTAGTTTAATGAAAGGAAAGGAGGTACATAATTCGTTATCTAAATGTAAGGTTGCACTGTCAAGCATGTCATGAATCCTTGCAGGACGATCTCTGTGGGAGTTTCTGTCTCAAGTATCAAACTGCTGTACACGTGTAAAGTGCATTTCCAAAGATTAGCAGTAATTCAGCTCTGTTAATGGAGTTACACTTACTCTAATAATGTGAGTAAGGTAATTTGATTAAGGTTTACATAGCAGACAAAATAAAGGCCCAAAAACATGTGGGTGCGAGTGAATCTTACAAGAAAACACACTGATAATCTATTATAAATGATAAAGATATATTACATAAATGATCTGATTCTGCACTTTAAAACTAAGTGAAAGTTAAATCTGACTCCTCTGTGCTGCTGTACGGAGTAGACACAAGGTGGGCGCTGATATGCAAAAATAAACTAAATGGGTTTTATTTCTATTTTTTTTTTAAAACAAGCGGTGGGCAAGTAATGTAATCGGCGTATGCCCCAACACCATGTAACACCAGTAACACTGACTACTGCGGCAAACCTATCTCTCACCATAATTAGTTATTAGTGTAAATTTACTGAGTGAACAGTAGCTGCTGTAGAGCACCTATAGGCCTTTGCATGTGTACCATGACCTTCTTGTCATCATTTTAACCCCCCGCCATCTCGCAGCACCTTGCAACCCCCCCCCAGCACATTGTTTTGCAGCCATTGTCTTTGCCTCATTAAGAGTTGTCTGTCTGATTTCATTTATGTGCGGACACGTCCTCACAAAGAGTCGGTCCTGAACCCCCCACGGTCCCCCCAGCCCCTCTCAGCTTCAGGACTCGCCTGCTGCTTAGTGCTGATGTCAACATTCCTCCTGACAGCGATTTGATATGGCCAGGATATTGGATTAACATATGAATGAGCACGGAGGCAGAGGGAGCAGATTTTGAGCCACGTATTGTTGTGTAACTGGAGGGTTAGTGGCTCCTGTGGGGACGTTTACATTAGATTTCCATCAGAATGGAGCCTTTGTTGAGCTGCAGACTGGAGAATCGTGTGAATAAGTGTTGTATTGATCAGCCGAAGCATCTGCCTGACAGTACAACTGTGTGTCTGTGTGTAGAGATGCTTGTGTGTACTCATTATTGTTGGATTTTGTAGGCCTGCTAATACATTGAGCCTGAACGATAGATCAGCCTGGCTGATATTTTGGCCCAGTTTCAGCTTATCACAGCTACATCTGTATCTGTGTTTATTTCAGCTGATAAGTAACAAGAAACTGAACATGTGTTTTTTAATAATGTGTAAGTTATGAAGTGAAAAAGAAAAAATCTTGAATAACAATAGTGATATCAGCTTCAAAAATCAGTCAGGCTCTTCTAATGAGCATTTTATAAAATCCATAGACTGTTAAAAATAATGGATGTAGCACTGGTGCTGGTTTGTGAACTGCCGTTCTGAAGCCTCGAGTTTGGCATTTGGCCGTCGTCATCTTGTGGAGGATGACGTGGCCAGGCCAGTGTCGTCTATGGTTTCAATGGCGCTGTGCTAAGCTAAACGCTAAAGAGGGATATTTGCTGGCTGACATGACTCATCCGGTGAAGTTTTGCCAGCAGGTAAACGGGGACCTCCGTGCGCTGGCGTGGTTTATCTGCATGTAAGGCAGTTCACAGAGCCGGTTGAAAATTGGCAATCTTTCCCTTAAGTCAGTGGTTCTCAAACTTTTTCACGTCAAGGACCCCTAAACTAACACAGTTTGAAAAGATTTTGTCCCAGGATCCCCCATTTGATAGGATTTTTGCTTTTATTATTACAGAAAGTGTATGAAACCCAAAATAATCATACATTCTGTCATTGTGTTACTTATAGATGGAGGTATAGTGAAAATAATGTATTCCCCTTTTTTCTGGGGACCCCCTGGAACCCCATCAAGGACCTCTGGGGATCCCCGGACCTCACTTTGAGAACCAGTGCCTTAACTCACCAGATAATGCTAGCGCTAGCTAGCTTGGTTTGCAAAGTACAGCTGAACGCTGAACGAGACATTTTTAGGTGACCAAAATGCTCCAACTAACCTTGAACCACACTGAACGGGTCAAAACACGGACAACACCCAAAAACAAATTGACATCTATTTTAATGTACACAGTTGCCATGGATACGCATTGCTAAGCCTCTATCATGATTGACAAGTCGGCATGTAGCTATACCCTAAAGCATCTCCTGCTTTGAAACTAGTGATTGAAACCATAAACTCATGAGGAAAATGTTTACTGAGGTAATAAATCAAGTGAGAAGTAGGCTCATTTCCTCATAGACTTTGCAACCAGTGGAGTCGC
>JAOVVB010205101.1:0-10813 GCA_028570985.1 Heterobranchus longifilis
TACCAGGCTGTAAACATGTTTATTTCTGCTGTAAAGTTGGGCATTTTAACATGGGGGTCTATGGGGATTGACTCAGTGTTGGAGCCAGCCTCAAGTGGACATTCGAGGAACTGCAGTTTTTGTCACTTCCACGTCGGCTTCATTTTTTTTAAGCACCTGAGGTGCCGCTTGGTGGATTCACGTGTGTGTAAAAGTAAGCAAAACAACCTGAGAGCGTGTGTCTGATGGATGGAAACAAAGACGGCTATTATGTCCCAATTGCCAGGTGCTGCATGTGGCGTGCCGCAGTAATTCGATGTATCCCACAGCTCGAGATGTAACCCGCTCACTGGGGGAGAAAGAAAGAGGACCTTTTTTTTGGGACTGCGTGCAGAACGACAAGGACTCTGCTCCGGGAACATGCGTGGAGCAGGAGGGCAGATTGAGTTCTTGGCAGGGTTTCAGTCCAGGGAAACAGAGGGAGACAATGAAAGATGGGAAGGAAATAAGCAGCATGGGGTGAAATAAGGAAAGGGTGCATCAGAGGTGTGATGTGTGTCCACGGGCAAGCTCAAGGTTGTGCCATTTTTTAAAAAAAGAGTCTGTAAAAAGAGAAACATAGCAGATGACACTTTGTTTGAATACATATGCACTTCCACATGCATAACAAATATACAATATGCATAAAATTAGCAGTTTACAGAGCGTGAATGTGTGATAATTGAAACAAAGTACCCAGGTTGTACAACACTGTATATGTGAATGTGTTAGATCTTTTATTTTATCGTCCAAATACATTAGGCTGGCATGATTGCTGTATTTTAGGATTAATGGAAATGTGTTCATTATGTAATAATCATCTTATGTTTCTGACTGTCAAGTGAAACTAATTAGGCCTGTGGAATTGATAACAAGATAACAAGTATTTTGAAAGTATATCCTCCTCCCAACACATGGGAGAAAGCAGGCGCTGTTGAACATTTACATTTTGACTGCTGCCCTGAAAAGACAACATTCAGTAAATTGGTCAAAATTGAGTTAAGATGAAAATCTGACTTATTGCCATTAGTTTTGTAAAATGTAGCCTGGGAGCCAGCCGTTATCTGCTGAGCCAGTGTTTCATTTACTCTAGCAGAGTCCGTCTGGCCTCCCTCCATTCAAACAGATTTCCCGTCAACCAGGATCTTGAAGATCTAATCGCTCCCATTTAAATCTAATATATGGAGGGTTTAAGATGATGACTGACAGAGGACCGTCATGTTAGAATGTAGTTATGGAACGTAACTGGCTTTGACTGACAGAGGAGCGTCGTGGCTCATGTTAGAATGTAGTGACGGAGTGTCCGTCCAGCGCAACACACCAGGCAAACTGTCAAACTAGGCGGTGCTGATCAGATATGAATCAAGGTTATGTTACTGTATTGCCTATTTCTCGCCTATAAAATGTTTTCACAAACGCATTTTAGTGTACTGTTTAGCAGCAAAGTTTGTGACCAGGCCGCCATTCTGTTTCCTGCTTCAAAACAGACCAAGCACCATCAACCTGCATGTGCGTCAGCGCATTGCTCTGATTGGTTGTAGGTCACATTTCGTCACTCTGATTGGTTGTAGTTCAGTCCATTTGCATCCAGAGGCATTTTGGTCTGCGCTGTTGGTAAACCCCCTTAGAAATCGAAAATCAACTGAGATGACAGGCTACGTAAAATTCGCACTAACCACGAAACCAAAAAAAACAAGCCAAAATGCAGAATTTCACAGTGCAGTAGCTGTTATCTGAAATTAAAACATATATACATTTTGATCAACTGACATCTTGGTAATTCAGTTAATTATTACACATATGAAAGGCCCAAGTTAAATTCAATTATAAAACCAGCTAACTAGCTAAAAGGCAATTAGCGTAGCTTAGCAGAGCAGCCGTCTTAGCTTCTGACTTCAAGTGAAGACATGGAATTCATGTGGTCAAAGCTATTTATCAATCGCAATCTCTAAGCATATAATTGTAGATTAATTTATTATACATTAATATAAATATATACAAATATTATTATTAATGGTAGATGGGCATGTAGACACATTACAACATAAATGTATTCACTATAAAGTTTAAGTAATCTAAATAATTTATTTTCTTAAATATATTATTGTTTATTTGTTTAATTAAATGGCCTGCCGACCATTTTCTAATTCACAATGAAAAAAAAAATTTTTTTTTTCTTGTACTTTGAATATAAATAAGGTGCCAGACTGCATAAAAAAATAGGGGGCCAAGTAAGATATTGATAATGTCCCTGGTAGGAGCAGTTTATGTTTATGGTTTCTGTTTATGAATGATTCCAATATTTGAGTGATTGCATGATGGGAGAGGTTCCAGCTAAGTTTAATGTTGTAAACTCTTTCAAATGTCCAAAGCATTTACACCTAAAATGCTATTAAATGCAGTAGTCAAATCTGATTTATGCGTCATATAAGCCGAGTGTCAATCCTTGTGCCCAGTTAATTTAGTTAATGAGTCAGTTCATTTCAAAATAAAGAATTTCAAAGAAAGATGAGTTACAGGCCTTTTAATGTTTATTAATTTTATATGATAAATATGATTAGGCCCTAATCTTTGTTTATTAACTGGCACCATGCCTCCTGTCATTTTGCAAAAGTGGCCCCCCAGGCAAAGTGTTTCCCTGTAGTACAGTGTATTTTTTGGTATTATGCATGGTCTGTGTCAATTGTCTTTGGGGCAAAATGTTAGCCTAAGGAGGAATAGAAATGTAACACAGTTGGCCCCACTAGCAGGAAAACTAAAACATTTTAATTGAATTGATGCAATTTGTGCCAAAATCTCACCCTTTCTTCTTCTCAGAGTCATCAGTCAAATGGAAATACACATTAATCAGATGCATGCTACTGGAATCTGCACAACTCATTCTTTCCAGTGATATATGTACCTCCAATGTCTATAGAGGATGAGCATCCATACATCTGAATAGCATTCATATACAGTGTATCTTCAGTAACTTCAGATCTTGTCTCACAATCATCAAATTTAGATCACTGTTTTTAGAATAAAAGTACCCAGAGATTGCCTTTATATCCATAGTTACAGTACAAATGCTAATATTGACTCCATGGCAACATTACCCTGCCTGTGTGGATCACCCAAAGAATAAATGTCATCTAATATAAAAATAGATGACATCTATCTGAGACGTAGCGGCAGTGTTATCAGTCTGTAAATAACGGGAGTAAAAGAAAATATCAAACCTAATTTACTCTCACTTCTGTTCTCGGTCTTTGTATGGACGATTGTGTATAGTTGTGTATTATGTAAGACAGTTGGACACACAGGAAGTCCCTCACCTCCGTGGTCCCGTTCTCGTGCACGTCAAAGTTCACCAAAGTTGAAGTTGATGGATGAATTTTGCCTCCTCGAGAGGATCCTCTGATCGTGGTGATTCCATTGGAATGAATTGATTTTGGCACAAATTATCACCGCTTTAAATCCTGGTGTGTCCAGGCTGCGCTTTGTTTTGCCTAGTCCCGCTCGACTGTGCTGTGATAACCCTAGTCCTGTCCTCTTTGCCCTAACCTTAGTCTGGTTTACCAGGTGAGCAGTGCCTGGATACAGCCTTACTTCCTGTGCGCACAGGAAGTCCCTTCCCTTTGTGTTCCCGTTCTCAAAGTCCCTTCACTACAGGAAACAACAACCTCCAAACTATCAACCTACACGCTGAAAATGAAAAAAAGAAACGTTTTGAAGAAGATTTGGATCGTGCAATAAGGCTCTGTTCTTTCGGTGAATGATTGTAAAGATCTACAATGAATATGTTTACAACATTTTCGTGTAAATGTTCCACCAAAACAAGTTCCCTCCCGAAACAAGTTCCCTCCCGACACTATTTTGCAGAAACGCCGTCGCTGTATCCGGGGTGTCGTGCCGTCCAGGACGATTGTGACTGGTCTAAAGACATGCAAACAAACCAGAGAGTTTTTTTTTTCCCCTATCCAAGCGTGAAAACGCACTGGATGCGAGACTAGTAACACTGTTACTTACTTAGTGAAATTGTTTAACCTTTGCCTGAACCGAATGCTTTTTCGTTTCTACCCTGATGACATTCATCAAAGAAGAAATGACTCCTTTGACCTCTTTGACATTGTCTTTTATTCCATCAAGCTTAACTTGTCAATTGATGGCACCGTTTTGATGAAGAAACAACAAAGAAAAATATCCTGGCAGGAAGTCTAAAGGGGGAATATAATTGCTGCTGTAGTGTGCTGAAAAGGCTATTCAAATGCCATTCTGTGCACAGTGATTGGCTTCCCTCCCCTCCTCCCAGTTGCCCTCTCTCAATGCTTTCCCTGTCATTCAAAACACGAGGAGGCCTTTTCACAAGCTTGGAATAGTTTGCATGGCAGAATAACAAGCTAATTAGAGCTCCTCCAGTGATGGATGGCTGTGAGAGGGTACGAGATGTGGGCACGAGGGCAGCGCGGCGCCCCGATAGCGTCACAACCATCTGCCCCACTTTGACGGCTTAATTGGAAGAGCGATGGGAGATATTTGGGATCCAGCCTAATGGCTGGGCTGACCCTGTGTGGATGGCTAATGCCATTTTGCCCCTATTTGTATCCCATATGTTTGGCAGTCAGCCCCCCACCCTCCCTACCTTTGTTTTGTTTCTTGGGTTGTGATTGGACTCTTGAGGTCAATAGGGGTCAAGCCTAAAGCGGCCATCTTTGTGTCAGATTCAGAATGAAGGATGAGGAGGGTTGAAAGTGGTAGCTTTTAAATTGACCACTTAAAGCCAATCTAGATAATCTCAAGCACTTGGCTGGCTGAATTTCGTGAAATGAGCAACGCCTTCTTCCTTTGTGCGTCTTTAAGAAGATCTTTGGATCGACCGCGTCTTCTAAATATGGTGTTTATATATTACTCAATGGTTTCGCCAATACATTTAGTAGGATTTGCAATTGCTACATGGATAATGATCACTGAAAAGGTTTTTTTTCCAGTCTAGGAAGTCACATACTCTCGTACCACACTAAAGTCCCAGGGGGCTTGTTGGGATGATGGGTGGTCAGGCACAGGACACAACTTTGACACCTGAGGGTCTGTGTCCTGCCTGTGGTTAGGGTTAGGCTACTAAACACTGTGTTTATGGAAAGATCGTGATTTTGGTTAAATGCAGAGAAAAGTTTTATTGTCTCATGTAGCCCTAAATCTTTCGATATTAAAGCTAACCTAAACCTCTATTCTGGGGCAGCAAAACAAGCTGTAAACAAACATAATCACCTCATAAAGTTATATAGCTAGTGTGTTGGCAAAGTAATATAATTCAAATATTGCTATCAAGCATTTTTGACAGCCGTCACTTGCCCGTCTCACGGAACAGATAGGATTCCATTATATTAAATGTATCAATCCTCACTACCGTGTCACGCCGACCCCCCGCATTTTTTTATGCTTCAAGTCTATTTTTGTTGCATTTGTGAAGCGTTTCTGCACGGACAGCTGTTTAAATCACACAAATCCCCCGCTGTATCAGTGTTTTGAACATATTAACTGTAGCTACAGTGATTGATCAGCAGTCTGCCTGTGAGCGTGTGCAGTAGCTGTTTCACTACAGGGAGATTCCCCGTCCTCCTCGCTACGGTGCGCAGAGAAAAAAAAAATCAATGAATGATCCAAACACGTAGGTTTCTTCTCATGGAGTCGACATGATTTTGGTTCAGTAAATGTCAGCTGTCAGTCAGCCTGCTGAAGACAGGTTCACCAGCTCCTGTCACTCAGCTCTCAGGGCACCGGCCGAGACGTTTTGTTTTTTGAGTCCGTGTGCATTGGAAAATAGAATCCATACAGAGCGCTCATGTCTCGCTTCTTGTGAGTTTTCCCAGTTACACATCCAGCAGTTACATTAGCATTTCTTAGAAGTTGTATTTGTGTCCGCATGATGAATGCAAGTATAATATTCACTCTTTTTAGCTCTGCTTTGAGTCTCTACTAATCTAGTCTCGCGTAGCCAGACCTATCTCCACAGCCCTGTGTCTGCGCTGGGGGGGGAGGTCTGGGTCAGTGGCTTTCACTCCTGTATAGCGGAAACAACTCCCTGACCTGTTTATATTAATTTAAACCAATCACAATCATCTTGGGTGGTGCTACGCCACGACTGCAGCGAATGGGACTTTGAGAACCACACGGAAGGAAGGAGGGACTTCCTGTCCACTGGGGTTTCCTCCCAGAGCGGAACTAAGGTTTTATAATACTGGCACTGTTTAACTAGTAAACCAGTAAAACTAGTAACCTGATGCGATCCGATTGTTTGTTACACAGAACCATCCGAGAAGCTGGAAACTGTTTGGAAAAGGGCAGGTGCTTTCAACAAATACCTGGCAGGTGATTGGACGAACCGTCTGTCTGTCAAACTTGTGCCAATCGAGAGAAGTCCAAAAAACATCTTTTCCATCGATAAAAGCCGCCACTGCCGTTCTTTGCACTTCTTTCAATGAAGAAATACTTTACAATTCTGATATATCTGATGCTATTGCAGCATCTACACTAACCTAGGAGCCGCCACTGTTGTTTTCAACGAAGAGTCGGCCAGCACACGCACCTAAACCTCGCCCGTAGCTGCCAGTAGCTCCTCACAGGACGCTGGTTGGTCCGAGCCGCTGGTGGTTCAGACCCAAACGCATTACTTGAAGCCTGACAAGATGGATTTGTGCGATCAAGTAATCCCGCGGTTCTCATGTGATCTTGTGTAAAAAAATATCAGGCTCCTTAGCTGCAAGATGCTCCACTATGTTCACCTGTTAGCTAGCTTTGTCTCCAGCGTACAGTGGATTAATCACATCTTTTTTTGGCTGCACCTGCAAATGGCATCAATAAAGGCATTGAGACTGAATCAAAACACAGGGATCTTCCAAAGTGTGTGAAGTGCTTGAATTTTGAGAGAAAAAAATAAAGTACTGCAATGCCTTGAAAATAATCCCTTTTTTTAAACAAAGTGCTTCAAAAGTCCATGACATTTAAATGAACCACATAAAGCTGTCTTATATTTTGACCAAGGTTTTGTTCATCAACTCATTATAGTCGTTTCTCTTTTTAAATTCTAACGCGTCTCCCTTTTCTTTCTTCCTCGTCTTGATGAACCTGTTACTGAAAACGAAGCATGCCAGGGCAGTATAAATTGAATTCAGCAAATTCTTGTGAGCGAAGTCCTTGAAAATGAAAAAAGAAATAGTGCTTAAAAGAGTACTTGAAACTCCTTCAATTTAATTTTGTAATGTCTGTATGAACACTGGAAACAGTAAGGTTTCTGGCTGGAAAACCAAAACAATACGCTGAAAAGCTTCTTAGAGCTGAGGGGAGCTGCAGAGTCAGGTGATATTTCTTTGTGGGTTCGTCACTGTAAGTGACCCTTTTCACATTACACAAACATACCTGACCCACTGGTAATGTCAAAGTATTGATTAGTGCAGTTGTAACCCAGTGCACCCAGTTTCCCAGTTGCTTTGAGCAGATATTGTACAGGGACACTGGATGTAAGGATGCTGAGGAGGCCGCAACTGCAAGGCAAAACAAGTTGCAAATCTACAAAAAACTTGCTTTTTTGCGACTATAAAACATGGTTGTTAATTTGCCAACTCTGGATCTATAATATTCTCTAAACCAGTGGTTCCCAACCTTTTTTCTTAAGGGACCCCTTTTTCTATCATTGACTAAACAGACTTTATGGACCTTTCATATTGTATTCAATGCAAAACAATAACAGTGCGGAACAACAGATAAACTGTACAATTAACCCAAATAGTGAACGTAATAACTGCAGGAAGTTTGCATAAAACGAGCGATTTGGATGAATTTGGAGCAGATTATCCAGAGTTTTCCTGTTTGTTTTTCAGCAACTTTGTCTGTATGTTTGTCTTTCTCTGTCTGTATTATATATTTATTTTTTTAACAATCACACATACTTAATAGGCTTCTTTTTTGGCAAATTCAGTGTTTTCTTCTTCCTGACACTTTGTTCTATTAGCTCTTTTGTTGTTTTAACTTTTCTAACAAGGCTGTTTAGCAGAGACGGAAGGCTCTGTGAATATCTTTTTTTTTTTAAAGGTTATATCTTAAATAATAATCCAAACTTTAAAAATAACAATTTAATTTAGTTTTCCTCACAGACACGAATGAAATGCTGAGATATAGGCCAACTGAATATGTATGTTTTTGAAGTTGTCTTACACCCTTTAAAATCAAGAAGGCCCTGCGACCCCTGTGAAGTTTTAGGGACCACTAATGAGGGTCTGGACCCCCAGGTTGGGAACCACTGCTCTAAACTATATACTGCACAACATATTCTCATGAACGGGTTTGTATGATATCTTACGAACTATGACAGTTATATGTAACATTGTGAAATGGTTTTAAACACGTGACGGTCTCTGTTTTAAACACATGACGGTCTCTGTTTTAAACACGTGACGGTCTATGTTTTAAACATGTGACGGTCTCTCTTTTAAACATGTGACGGTCTCTGTTTTAAACACGTGACGGTCTCTGTTTTAAACATGTGATGGTCTCTCTTTTAAACATGTGACGGTCTCTGTTTTAAACACGTGACGGTCTCTGTTTTAAACATGTGATGGTCTCTGTTTTAAACACGTGATCGTCTCTGTTTTAAACATGTGACGGTCTCTGTTTTAAACGTGATGGTCTCTGTTTTGAACACGTGATGGTCTCTGTTTTAAACACGTGACAGTCTCTGTTTTAAACATGTGTCAGTCTGTTTTAAACATGTGACGGTCTCTGTTTTAAACCTGATGGTCTCTGTTTTAAACATGTGATGGTCTCTGTTTTGAACATGTGGTTAACGTTGTGAAACGGAACTAGGTTAGGTTTAGGGACTAAAATTACTTGGTGAAGTTATGAAAAATATAAAAGAAGCCCGTTGTTCGTGTTCTGTTTAAAACCAAAAGTCAACATTGTTATTTTAAGTTAACCTGTACATTAACTTCCGTACGTAGATACATACATATGACAGTAGTTTTTTTTAACCCAAACCCTGTTTTGGTGCCTAAACCTAAACAAGTAGTCCCATTTCACAAAGTTAACCACATGTTTAAAACAGCGATCGTGCGACAACGCTAAATAAATATTTATTTCATATTTTGTAAGATATCATATATTGAATATGGTGCTGTGCTGCTTTGACATACATTCTGTTGTAGTGTAAAACATTCTAAGACTGGTATAAAATGTTGTTGGCCATTCATGTTAATACAAAAAAAACATGAATGTTGTGCAGCATTTAACATGACGTCACTCCCAGCGTTCCTGATATTGTATGAAAAAAACATTTTGCAGCTCACTGTGAATGAGTCCTTATTATTGTATTACATCCCAGAATATAAAGGTATTTTTTTAGGGAACAAAATTGTTGGATCCAACACAACATGTGTGAAAAAAGGAAAAATAAAAGTGACCAATGGTCATTCAAGCGGCCGCTTCCTCTTTTACATTACTTCTGAACTAATGCGAGTTCCACACTTTTTGCCTGAGTTTTGCTTTCTTTTTTTCCCCAGGATGGATTTTTTTTTGCTGAGCCATATGTCTTCCCTGCCATCATTCCTCACTAAGACCTCTTAAAAGCTATTTGTCTGGCCCCCTCTTCCTTTGCCCATTTAGAGTATACAGGCTTTGCCCTGAGAGGTGAGATGCTGATGAGGCGAATATATTATTAAAAACGCATTAGACATCACTGCAAGAGAGATAATTTGTCCTGCAGCGAGCTCTGCATCAAATATAGGGTTACGACGGTTGGCTCTATGACTGTGGCGAAGGAACCAACCAGGCTTGGGTGCACTGGGTTTGTACAGACCCCGGTTATGGCCGGTTTTGCCATCCTTTGTCAATTTTATCCATCCAAATGCAAATTTCCTGATGTTGAAGCTGGACGACGAGACGGGAAGTGACCTCCATACATTTTTACTCTCTTATTCTATTACTACCTCTCTGGCTCTTTATTCGTGTGGACATTCGTGCTAGTAATGCTAGCAAAGCTCAAATATCATTGATTGTGGAAACATTCCCGAACCTCATGTATATTCCCCCTCTCATTCCTCCAGTGAAAGAGAGAGAGAGAAAAAAAAATCTTTGAAAAGAAGCAGATGTCAAATATCGGGTTTGGTTGAGATTGTATAACACGAAACAAATTGCTACGGATCACCATACTATCATTTTCAAAAGCCGCCGGATCAATGGCGCTGTAACGTTAGATGCCGCTAATTCTCGACATCACTTCCTGATTGCATCACTGCTCCCTGAAGCTTTATTGTACAAACAATAAGGTCAGCACACGCTCGTGGCACTGAACGATCCAGCCACACCCCCCTCCCAGAGTCCCCGACCACAAATTATTCTCCTGTTGACCATTGGGAGAAGGGGAAAAGAAAGGAGGAAAAAAAAGAAGGAAAGAGTGATGCAGCCAGTCTGGTCTCATGAAATGGCGTGTGGATGACATGCCAATTTGTTAAGTCATTTCACGTGGTATCATGTCTTTTTTTTTTGTTGCTTTGTGTGTGTCATTTAACGCAATGTAGTCGCACCGTGCTTTCATCTGTAAACCCAACCATGTCAGTATTAGACGCTCAGAGCAGCTACTCCGGAAGTGACGAGACATATAAAGACCGAGAAGGGTCCGAACCGTAGACTGTAGAAGAAGAATGGACAGAGTAAGAGTGACGTCACCCGTTGGTTTGTGGACTCCCGTTTTGAAGCCACGAGGTTGGAATTTGGCCGTCGCCATTTGTCGCCGTCGTTGACTTTTTGGAGCCATAAGTTGATCATA
>JAOVVB010205132.1:0-10813 GCA_028570985.1 Heterobranchus longifilis
CTTGGCGCCGCTCGCCGCGGTGACGGAGGACGAGGAGGACGAGGAGGACGTGGAGGAGGACAGGACTTTGGGCGGCGCAGGCGTGCTCTCCTGACTTTTGCTCTCCTGACTTTTGCTCTCCTGACTTTTGCTCTCCTGACTTTTGCTCTCCTGACTTTTGCTCTTGGCTTTCTTGTGCAGCGTGGAGCTGTCGCTGGAGTCGGAGTGCGGCGCGGCGTCCTCCTTCACTTTAGACGTGAGGTTCTTTAGTTTTTGGAGGCTGCTTTCTTTCTGCGCGGCGTCGGGCTTTTTGCTCTTTTTGTCGTGGAGGAGGTCTTTGATGCCCAGCTTTACCTCCCAGTTTCCTTTCTTTTGTTTGAACTTGTCGTCCAAACGGATTTTTTCGGCAGATTTCGCCGGCGTATCCGTCGACGCACTGTCGTCCATTTGGGAGTCTGAGCGGGCGTCGCTCAGGTCGTCCTCCAGAGGGGCGGCGGCCTCGTCCTCAGATGTCTCTACCTTCCTGTCTTTCTTCCCTTTCTTCTTCTTCCCCTCCTCTGCCTTTTCTTTCTTGTGCTTTCCTCCGTCTCTCTTCTCCTTCTTGTGTTTTTTGGAGGGAACGGGCTCGTCGTCCTCCTCCTCCGAGTCCACCACGCGCTTTTTTAAATCCGTCTTTTTGTCTTTGGGAGGAGAGGACGGAGTCGGGGGTCTCTCTTCTTCTTCTTCTCCTTCTTCTTCGTCCGTCTCCGGCGCCGGCAGAGGCCTGAACTCATCTTTCCGTTTGTCTTTCTTCTTCTTCTTTTTCTCCTTCGGAGGCGGCTCCTCTTCTTCCCGGATCTTTTTCTTTTTCTTCTTCTTGACGGGAGCTTCGGCCGGACGCTCTTTGTCGCTGTCGCTGTCCGAGTCGGCGTCAAACAATTCGCTCTTCGTCGGCAGCAGTTTCTAAACAGGACGAGAAATTAAAAGATTACACAGGGTTCAGCTTTTTAAGAGTAAAATTCAAGCACTTTCAAGGGTCGAGATCGGGCCGATTAATGACGTTTTGAGATAATCTGCATCGGCCGATTATCTCACAAAATATCTGCAGACACTTTAAAAAAAAAGAAGTAAAATCAGTGTTTTTCCTGCGTAGAGAATTACGAGGCGGCCACCTCTCGCTCTCCACAAAACACTATTGTCTAACAAGCAGGCATTTAAAAAGTAATGAGATTTTAGTTTAATAATCCAGTAAAATATGTTGCTTGTAAAAAGGCATGGTGCACGTCTGTGCACGACATCAGGACGGGACCAGCTCCGCCTCATTCTGAGCCAGGAAAAACCCTGAAAATCATAACGCAGAGAGCAGATCTACAGAAGAGACGCTGCTATCTGTGTTAAATAAATGTTCATTTATGTTCAGAGATTTTGTGTCACATTTCTTATTATTATTTTTAAATTGTTGAATATATCAGGTGTAAAAACTCCTCCAAAAAACAATATTAGCATTATAAATCAGCCGCTCTGCTCTGAAAAACACATCTGTCGACCAAAAGCAAAACTTTCTCTCAACTCCAAAAGATTTCTGCAGGTGTTTGTTTATCACTTTAACCACTGCGTCTCAAAGTAATATAATATAATATATATAATATAATTTAATCCATAAGTAACACAATGACTGAATGTTTGTCTAAAAACATCTAAAAACTAAACTCCTGTCAGATGAAGGACGGAAGCTGCTGAAATAAAAACATAAATATACAAAAATTAACAAGTTTGGGGAAATGCAAAGGAAAATAATAAATACATTTAATTAAAAAATTAATAAATACATCAAAATGATTTTTTTTAAAAAGGCAATAAATAAAAACACATTTTAAAAAATGAATAAAATACATTTAAAAATAAAAACATCCAAAATTTCAAAAAATAAATAAAAAACATTAAAACAATGAATAAATACACTTAAAAATAAATAAATAAATGGGAAATAAATATACATGTATGTCACATTTTATCAATTAATGAATTTCAATATTATGTTTGGTACATTTAATGGCATATTAATTTGATTATCGACATTAATGCATTTATTTTTCATTTTGGCAGCTTCCGTCCTCTACATTAATTTATTTATTTTTGCCTTTATTTCTTAATTATTATAAATGTATTTTTAAATGTATTTATTCATTTTTATTTATTTGTTATTTCACTTCCCCCCTCTGTTTATTTCCCCAAATATATTTATTTCTGATATTAATTTTGGATTATAGTAGATAGTATATTCTCTGTCCTGAGGAGAACCTCAGAGATAAACTGCAGATATTCAGACATGTTTTTGGTCGTTGCCTGTAATAAGTCATATTTGAATAACAATAACTAAGACATGCTTTATGACACCACACGTGTTCTACATCATGTCAGCTACACGAGAACACGAGAACATTTTAGCATCATCCAAACATTGCTGATCATTTTTATAATCACACACGTTTCCATCTTTTGTCATGTGACAAAACTCTGCAGAACGCTTTATGATATAAAACTGACAAATGTTCAACTCCTTTCAAAACATTTTATTTAAAATAAAATGCACCAACAAACATCGTACAAAGATGAACGAAATTAAAAAAACATATTGAATGTGTATAAAAAAAAAAGGCAAGGTGTCGACACGGGACGACATGAAACTTTCACATGACGATATTATCCCGAAATATATAGAACGAAATATGTTTAAAACTCTTAAAACGTTTGATTACGAATTTTTTCTCATAAAATTGTGAGTTTTTCTGTCAACATTCCGACTTTTTTTTCTCCATAAAATTGGGATTTTTTTTCTCAAAACATTATGACTTTTTTTCTGTAAACATTATAATTCTTTTCTAATGAAATTGTGAGTTTTTCTGTCAACATTGTAATTTTTTTTGTTTTCTCTAAACTAAAAAACATTGCGACTTTTTTAAAAAAACCAAATATTAGTACTGCATGACAGGTAGTACTCTGTAATAACCTGCAGTCAGTTTGTGAGAATATTCATGATATTCATGATTATCCTGATAATTGACGATCGATAGATAAAATCTATATAATAATGTGTATAAAACAGAGCAGGTATTTACAGTTAAAAACACGAGTCTGAATCTGAAGTACAGGACGTGGCTGTATAAAGTGGGCGTGGCGTCCGGAGAGCTTACAGTCCTTTCTGCGTGTGCCAGGCGTTGAAACAGTCGCGCTGCGCAACGAAACACAGCGGCACGTTACACGACACGCAGCCCACGGGAGTCTTGCGGTGGCAGCGCGTGCACAGCCGCCGGCCTTTAGAGCCGGCGTCCCGTTTGGCCACGTCGTGTCCTTCGATGAAGTAGCGCAGCTTGTGCGCCGCCGCCGGGTTACCGGGCGCCGCGTACCTCCTGCTGGACGCCAGCGACGTGGACGCGGATCCCAGATCTGCCAGCTCCTCGACGAGCGCCTTCTGGAAGTCTCTGAGCGTCACGGCGGCGTCCTTGTGGCGCCGCCGGTAGAGCACGTGGGCGTTAACCATCGCGATGTCCACGAAGTGGAAGAAAAAGGTGCGGTACCACTTTTTGGTTTTGGGGATGATGTTGTAGTCGCCGACGACGGCGTCGGACAGGCCGACCCCCGCCGCGTGTTTGTTGTAGTCCTTGACCGCCGCCGGAATGGGGACCTCCGTCTGCACGAACTTCCCGGCGGTTTTCACCCGCCGCCTGGCCGTGTCTCCGCTGAACGCCGCGTGGACGGTGGAGCACACGCCGACCTCCCGGCTGTCCATCCACTTCACGAACAGCACGTCTCCGTCACGGATCCAGCGGATGCTGCCGCGGGCGGCGCCGCGGGGGAAGTCGTTGGCCTCGGTCTTGGGGAAACCGGCTCTGCTGGAGCGCATGGCGCCGCACGCGCCGATCTTCCTCTTCAGAAGGTCCCGGAAAAGTCGGGCACTCGTGTAGAAGCTGTCGACGTAAAGCTCGTAGCCCTTACCCAGACGCACAAAGTCCACGAGGGCCATCACCGAGTCGTAGCTCAGCCGCTTCCCGGAGCGCCGCGGCGTCCCTTCAAACACGTAGATATTCCACGTGTAGCCGCAGCTGGCGTCCGTCAGCACGAACAGCTTGTGGCTCCACTTCGAGGGCCGGCCCAGAGCTCTCGCCTTCCACGCCACCGTCCGCTGGTGCACGGAGACGTGCCGCCCGGGCTGGTAGAGCGCCTTACACGCCTCGACCACGAGCCTGTAGAGCGGCTTTATCTGGGCCAGGCGGTCGTACTCCGGCGTCCCCCTCTTGGCGTCGTTCTCCTCGTCGGCGGCGACGTCGCTCAGGTGCAGCGAGCGGCGGACCGTGAAGAACTTGTTTCTGGAGATGACGGAGGCGGGGAACGGAAGCGAGTACAGCCGGGATCCTCGCCAGTAGTCCTCCTGCGTGGAGCACTTGACGAGTCCCGTGTAGATCACCATGGCGATGAAGGCAAGCAGGTCGCTGACGGTCAGGTCCTGCCACGCTCCTTTCTTCCCTTTTTGTTTTTTGGCGCCGTACGCGTTGGTGTTTGTAAACAGCGTCCAGAGGACGACGTCCGTGAAGAAGAGTCTGAAGAACTGCAGCGGCGTGTCGGCGAGGCGGGCCCCCTGCTGCGGCCCCGGCGCTCTCGCCGGCAGGAAGTCCAGAGGAGGAGGTTTAATATCCACGTCTTCCTCCGTGTGCCAGTGCGGCTCCGCGGCGTGGCAGCACGTGTCGGGAGAGCGTGACGCGCTGCGTTTCCGTCCTCGTCCTCTCCTCCCGCGGGGACGCCCGGCGGCGAGAGCAGCAGCGCCACATCCAGGAGGAGGTGACGAGCCTGCGGACGAGGAGCGGCGGCGGCGGCGGCGGCACTTCTGCCTCCGGGGGCGAGCGGGGGAGAGGGGGGGGGATCTGGGTCTTTCTTGTTTAATTTCAGGCGTCAAATCTTCATCTGACCTACAAACAAACAGCCGTTATCAAAACATCACACATCGCTCACAGGACACAAAATACAGATCCATTCATTTACAAGCTTCATAAACAAAATATTAAAAATTCAGTGAAACATTTGCACAACAGAGTTGGATACAACGTCAACGAAATATGTTTAAAACTTTTAAAACGGCACTAAAACACACTGACAATCACTTTACCTCAGTCTCATTTGTTGGGACATTTTTCTCAAAATATTAAGATTGTTTTTCTCAAAACATTAAGACTTTTTTGTCAAAACATGAGATTTTTCTCAAAATATTACAACCTTTTTCCTCAAACTAGTATGACATTTTTCTCAAAATATTAAGATTTTTTTTCTCCAAAAAGTTACGACTTTTTTTCTCTCGAAACATTCTGTTTTTCTCGAAAAAAAACAAGTTTTTTTTTCTTGAAGAAATGACTTTTTCTCTTGAAACATTACAACTTTTTTTAAAGAAACAAATATTAGTACATCATCACAGATTTACTACACTGTAGTAAACTGCAGTCAGTCTGTGAGGAGATTCATGATTATGGAAATTCACCACGATCAGCTTATAGTGAGTTTTATGCCCTCAGGACGGACTGACAGGCTGCAGGTGGGAGGGGGGGGGGGGGGGGGGGGGGGGGGGGGGGGGGGGGGGGGGGGGGGGGGGTGTAAAATGTTCTAAATCAATAACAATGATCTAATATTGAAACTGAGAACTTTGGACTTATTTTTCCAACTGAAGCTACGTTGTATACTACACACACAGGATCACACACACAGTGATGGTGAGAAGCAGAAGATGATTTTATCTACTCACCGATCCAGGAAGTCGTCGCGGCCGGCAGCAAACATTTCCTCTTTCTCTGAATCATACTGACTGTCCTCGCTGGCCTCTGATGAGGAGAAAAGCGTCTCCGAGGCGTCTTCTGTAGTGAAGCGCGTCTCTGTGCTCTTAGCCATTATGAAATATCCACAGAAATAAATTACAACATTATCAAAAACAACAAAACCTGTTTCTGAAGGTCCGCTGTGCGTCCGCGCGACGCAATCTGAAAGGAGGGACTGATACGCGTTTATATCAGACACTGTACTCTGATAATTACCGCAGTACCTGGGAAAGTACTTCCTCGTATATCTGCCTGAGAGTTCACAGTTGTGTATTTTGTGAATGGACTGTAAACTACACATTAATTGTCCTTCTCTGGATAAATAAAGTTGTCTGAGGCCCGTCTACATGTATCTGGATCAGTTTTGTAAGCAGATGTTTGTCAGCAGTACTGCGTGTACCCGGCTGTCACTCACCACGCTCTTCTTGGCCTCGGCTTCTTTCTTGAGTTTGATCTCGGCCATGGACTTTTTAAAAGCCAGCAGGACTTCGCAGCAGTCCTCCAGGTGAGCCTCGGGCTCCCAGGTGTCGTCATCGGAGCAGTAGTTCTTCCAGCGGACTCGGTACAGAACTTCTCCCTGAAAAACACAAAGACGAGAGTCAAGTATTTACAAGTATTTACACGTACGCAAGAAAAATGACCTTCAGAAACAGAGAGGAGATATGAAGCAGAGAACTGAGCACATGTGTGTTATACACGCGACAATATGAAAATTACATGTCACCATTATCCTGGCCAAAATAATTATGATTCACAATATTATCCTGATAATCAATGAAATATGCTTAAAACACACGGACTCACTTTACCTTCCATTTTGATCTGTTGTGACACAAACAGAACTTTTTTTTCTGTAAACATGACGACTTTCTTTCTCAAAAAATGACAACTTTTTCTCAAGATTGTGAATATTTTTCTGTAAACATTACGACTTTTTTTCTCATAAAATTGAGTTTTTTTCTGTAAGTTTTCTCCCGAAAAAAAGGATATTGTGTAGATGCAGTGTGTGTAGATGCAGTGTGTGTAGATGCAGTGTGTATGTAGATGCAGTGTGTGTAGATGCAGTGTGTAGATGCAGTGTGTAGATGCAGTGTGTTTTCACTGCAGCTTCTGTCAGCATGTTTAATAAATCTGAGCACAAACTGAACAAATGGAAACTGCACTGACTTGTGTTTCCATGACCTGTGTACCGCTGGATGATCCTTCTCTGCAGAGACCCAATGAAACGCAAATCACTGCAATTTGTGTTTGCACTTACTCAACAACCCCCCCACCTGAAAAGCTCTGCAGAGCACATGTTGTCATGATGTCATGATGTCATGTTGTCATGTTGTCATGATGTCATGATGTCATGTTGTCATGTTGTCGTGATGTCGTGTTGTCGTGTTGTCGTGCTGTCCTGATGTCGTGATGTCGTGATGTCGTGATGTCGTGTTGTCATGATGTCATGATGTCATGATGTCATGTTGTCATGTTGTCGTGATGTCGTGTTGTCGTGTTGTCGTGTTGTCGTGCTGTCCTGATGTCGTGTTGTCGTGCTGTCCTGATGTCGTGTTGTCGTGATGTCGTGATGTCGTGTTGTCATGATGTCATGATGTCATGATGTCATGATGTCATGTTGTCATGATGTCATGTTGTCATGTTGTCATGATGTCATGTTGTCATGATGTCATGTTGTCATGATGTCATGTTGTCATGTTGTCATGATGTCATGTTGTCATGTTGTCATGATGTCATGTTGTCATGATGTCATGTTGTCATGTTGTCATGTTGTCATGATGTCATGTTGTCATGTTGTCATGTTGTCATGATGTCATGTTGTCGGAGGCGTGTGTTAACATACTTTAATATCTGCTGGAGTCACACTGATACATGAGTCAATAACATTTCCAGAGGCTCATAACTGAAGTGAAAATGTTTTATGATTGTGAGCGACGGGATTAAATTAAAGATCTGAACATTAAGTAGACATAAAGTAGATCACCTGCACCATTCTGTGTTTTTATCCTTTTTTGCAGTTTGATTCCACAATTATGTTTCCAAAAACTCTGCTGTTCATTTTTCTTTTTCTTTGTTAACATGGTCATTTAGTTTTCCTGAGTACAGGGGTCTTTCTGGGTCTTTCTGGGTCTCCTGTCGTCACCCTGCACCTTTCTGATTGGATCTGGTCTCGTGTGTTTTTAACTGCACTAAATAAAAAATAACTAAATAACTTCTTCCACCGCTGAGTATTAATAAGATTTTATAAATGTAATGTCACTTGAAGCTCAGCTCAAATATTCAAGTAACTTAACGGAGCAGATTAATGCAACAACAACAACAACAACAACAACAACAACAACAACACAGGAGGTGGATATGGGTTAACAACATATAGAATACTGAAATAGAGATTAACTGTAGATGTGATTATAGTTATGTGTGTGGAGTTAGTTTGGGTATGAAAATATTTGAGTCATTAATAATATTTGTGGCAGCAGAAATAATAGAAACATGGAAATAGCAAAAGGAGTGAGACATCTCACTTCTCGTCTCTGTTGAGAAATTCATCTTTAGTCTTTATTATTTGATAACCGCTAAAAGAATTTGTTTTGGGTAAGTAGATGTCTGCCCCACCGGGAGAGAGGGAAAAACTCAGGCTGTTTTGATTCAGTACAAAGACACAACGTCTTATGACATTTTTTTCTCAAAATATTATGAAATTTTCCTCCAAATACTAACATTTTTCCCCAAAAATATTAACATTTTGATAGTGTTCTTACAAAGACAACCTAACTGAAAACAGTCTAAACAGTGGAGGGATGTAACTAAGTACATGTAGTAAAGTACTGTAGTTAGGTACAAATTTGAGGTACTTGAATCTTCTTTTCATTAGGGATGCACTGATACCAATATCAGTATTGGTGCATCAATAGAATACTTTTTACTCCACTATTCATCTCACAGCATTAGTTACTTTACAAATGAAGACTTTTGCACACAAACCATATGAAGAGTTTATTAAATATGATGGTTTGTTATAAGTTAAACTACCCACCCATATATAGTCCTACAAGCATCCGCTGATTAATCAATTAGTTGACAGTTTCAGATAGTTTAATGTAAAATAAAATCACGTTTCTAGTATTAAAAGTAAAAGTAGTCGATGCAGATAAATCCTCACATTTGAGGAGTTGTGGAATGTGGACGCCATCTTGTGAGGCTCGCGCTGTTTACCTGTTTACCTGTTTACCTGTTTACCTGTGCATGCTGCATCTTACAGGTGCAAAACTCCCAGTTACAGTGAATGTAGAAGTGACCTGCCACTCAACACATCACCATTGTTTGTGTTGGCTGGTGAGTGAAGCTAATCTACTAGCCACCAAAATTTGGCTCGTAAATGGTGCTAATGTTGGCCCCTGACATCTTATATTCTGTATGTTTTTGGCTAAAAAGTGTAGTTGATTATTATCCAGTGAGACATTAAAAACAGGCTGGTCGGACTGTTGTTGCCGTTTCAAACCCTGCGGCCACGATGGAGCAGGCTGGTAAATACACATGGGGGATTCCGTTAACTGACAGTGTTTATCTCACTATCCAAACTGTTTCATGCACACTGAGATTAATGAATTATTCTCGGGATTTGTTGTTATCCAGCTATGCTTCTGGGTAAGAGCACCCACAATGAAAATAACTGCAAACTTGCAGAGAAGCGTCCGTCCTTGGCCGCAGCAGGGGAGCGGACATCACGGGAGAAGTTGTGCTTTAAAACGATGCTAATGTCTGGACGAGCAGCGACAAAGGAGAAATTGCATTTGACTAAGTGACACAGGGGAAAGTGAATGCATCAAAATGCACCTGAGATGCATTGCAGACACTGTCCGTGAGGCGGAGAGTCAGTGCACGGCTGTAGGTGTGCTATGCGTCGTGAAAGCAGTGCCAGCCATGTTTTGCCAAGCTAGCCGAGCGGCTAACGTTAGCTAACGCTACTCTAGCTAGCTTTACCTCTTCCATCCGCATGTCAATGATCCGCTCCACTTCGTACACATCTTCCACTTCCTCTTCTTGCTCGCTGTCCGCGGGCTCGACCTTCACCGGCTCAGCCGCCATGGCTGCGGGTTTGATAAAATATTAGCTATCTTTGATCCAGCGCTCGTAAAGGCCGCGGTGGCTGTGTGTTCACAGGCAGGACACTACTGTGTGCACGAGCGCGGTCGGCGAGTTTCTTTTTTCCCAGGATGGCAAAGGCATGTACCGCCCTACTCTGCCTCTGATTGGCCTACCCGCCAATCCCACGCTTCATGCCTAAATCTACCCAATCAAACCAACGCAGGCAAAGAGTACTAGCCAATCAGAGGCAGAGTAAGGCCAGTAAGGCGGGCCAAAGGCAAGAATAGGGCGGGTCGTGCCTTTGCCATCCTAGGAAAAAAAATCACGCGCGGTCGTGGCTAGAAAGTAACCCTAGATTACTAAAGTCTCGCGAGATTAGTATGGTTAGGCATTAAACCTAAACCGCTCTGATATTGGTTAGGTCTTTGGGAAGTGAGTCTCGCGAGAGTTTTTGCCCCCTTTCGCCGTGGTCCTCGTAAATCTAAGGTTACGTTCTAGACACGACAGCTAGAAGGAAAGGTATACATCCATGGAAGGTATCCCTAGATTTGCCAAAGTCTCGCGAGAAGGCGGTTCTTCTTCTGTTGATGAAGATGCAGTAATGGCGTATTGCCGCCCTCCTCCGGTCTGTTGCAGGACTCCATTGTGACACTACAGGTGGAGAGGGTAATTATTATTTTTATCTTAATAGATATCACCATGAAACTTCCCCAGTTGATTACTTGCATTTACTATATACAATTATTTTTTTGTATTACAGGTTTACAGACATTTTCTGTTTAAATATGCAAATGATGCATTATCTATATCATATAAATATGTGCTCATTTGCATAATTTTCTAGAACAGAAATGTGAACATTGGATAAAGCCAGGTTCAAAATTTAAAAAAATCAAAAACTTGTTTCA